>CAUYPK010090160.1:0-28294 GCA_963574355.1 Loris lydekkerianus
TATTAACTTTAGTGAAATTGATTATGATGTGTCTGGGGGATGTCTTATTCAGGTTGAGTCATGCTGGAGTTCTGAAACTGTCTGCTATCTGAATTTCGGAATCCCTTGGCATATCTGGAAAGTTCTCCTTCATAATCTCATAGAGAAGAAACTCTGTGCCTTGTGAAGCCACTTCATCATTTTTGGAGATCCCTATAAGACGAATATTGGTTTTCTTCGAATTATCCCAGAGCTCTCTGAGAGAGTAGTCTGTTTTTGCTCTCCATTTCTCTTCTTCTTTGAGGGTTTGGGAGCGTTTGAAAGCTTTGTCTTCAATGTCAGAAATCCTTTCTTCTGCTTGCTCCATTCTGTTACTGAGGGATTGTACTGTGTTTCTCAGATCTTTCAGGAATGCAACTTCTTGTCTCAATGTGTCAAAATCTTTGGTCATTCGCTCTTTGAATCCGTTAAATTCTTGAGATAACTTTTGGAATTCTAGTTCGATCTTATTTGCTATCCAGATCCTGAATTCAATTTCTGACATCTCAGCTATTTGTTAGCGCATGGCGTTTTGTGCTGTTTCTGCCCCATTGATACTTGGGGCAGTTGTTCTACTCTGATTATTCATATTGCCAGAGTTTTTCTGTTGATTGCTTCATGATTGTTTTTCACTGTTGCCTCTGGCCGTGCTCAGAGTTGGGGAGGTGTCTCTCCAAGATTAGACCCCAGCGGGATCACTCTATTGTTGCTGGATCTTTGTTAGGGAGTGACCCTGTGTAGTTCCTCTGGGGCTGCTCTAGCTAGGGAGTTCTGGTTGTGGAAGCAGCTCCGGTGTGTTACACACCAGGATTCAGCAACAGGGCTGGGGGTGGTGCTCACGGTTCTGGGAGTGCCTGGCACCCATTGACTTTGTCACAGAGAAGCCAAGGCTCCAGCAGTCTCTGGCCAGGAGAAGGGCTCTTCACAGGGGCAGGGAGGGCTCCAGAGGGCATGCAGCTACCAGAGTCCCTGGCCAAATGAACGAGGTAGTGTGGAGGCTGGAAGGACACAGTAGGGGGGACGCAGGGTTGTGTGGCTCCCACAGTTCCCTGTCAGGGAATGTGGAGGCCCAGTGGGTGCAGGTCACCGGTCGGGGGTTGCTGCACAGCTCTTATGGAGGTCTGGGCTGTGCCAAGCCCAGGAGTTTGAGGTTGCTGTGAGCTGTGATGTCAGGGCACTCTACCCAGGGCAAAAGCTTAAGGCTCCAGTGTGCCAAAACCGTCTCACTCTGCCCCTAAGGATTAAGGCTGTGAGGCAGTTCAGTCCCTGCCTTTAGGCTGCTCAGTCACTAGGTTACTTTGTCCTGCCCGATCCTTGCTCTGGAACCCTGAGGGCGGAGATTGCCGGAGCAGTTTTTTCACACAATGGCTTTCTGCGCCCAGCTCAGTGGCTCAGTCTGTGGCCCCAGACAATGCCCAAAGTTCTCCACACTCCTGCTCAAGCTCTCCCCAAGGCAGCTGAACTGAGTGCCAAGTCCAAGAACACCAAAAAAGTTCACAGGTAAGGCCTTTCCAGTTTGCAGTCTCACTGCTGCTTTTACTCACGGTTGCCGGCATGATTAGGTCGATCCAACACACGCAGCCACTTGCCAGTTTTCACTGTTTTTGTCCTCCTCCTGGGGTCCAGAAGTCCCTTGCTGGCTCCCTGTATCCTCAAAGGGATGATCATAGGCTTATCCCACCGGACAGAGATGTCTGGAGTCTTGTCTCCCCAGACTTGCCGTGCCCAGTTCCAGGGAAGCTGTTACTCGACCGCCATCTTTTATCTCCTAATATTTATTCTTACTGTACTTTTTTGCAAATAATCAGAGAGTAAAGTCATATGCATGAGGCCATGTACTTTGGACAACAGAAACATACAGACTGGCCAAACCATTGTATGAAGCCACAAAAGGTTCAAAAAATGTTGCCTATTGGCTACACTAGAACCTTTAAGAAGCTTCTTAAATTAAGAAGCTTCTGGGGAGATACTTATACATTCTTCTCTTGGCCACCCTTGCCAAGACAGTCAGTCAGTATTGTGTGACATCAACCAAGACAATGCTAAACAGAAACCATCCCTGCCATCTGAAATTCAGCCCTACAGGGAAGCCTCTTTTGAAGATGTGCAAATAGACTATACTGAGTTGTCCAGTTGTAGAGGAAACTGGTACTTATCAGTTTTGCTCTGCACTTACTCTGGATAGTTGGAAGCCTTCCCCAACAGTTTGGAAGTAGTGAGAGTGCTGCCCAGAGAAATCATCACATGGTTAAGTTTCCACTCCAGATTGATTTTGATAATGGACTGGCCTCCATAACAGAGACAGTGCAAATGACAGCTAAAGCCTTGAATATTGCCTGGAAACTATATGTGGCATATAGGCTTCAAAGCTCTGGCAAGGTAAAGTACACAAAGAAAGCCATAATAACAGAAATTGGTAAACTCTGTCAGGAAGCAAAGCTTAATTGGGTACAGACCTTGCTACTGGTCTTGTTCAATATTAAGTGTACCTCTTTTAAAAAGGATGCTCCCTTTATGAAATAATGTATAACAGGCCTCCACCAATCCTCTGCAATTTAACGGGGACTTCTATAAAAACTGGGAGAGACTGAATTGAACAGGCAATTAGAAGCCCTAGGAAGAGTAGCAAAGAAGATCTCCACTTGGGTAATTAACTGTGTTCTGTTTAGTCTTTTGTGTCTATATACCCTTTCTCTTCAGGAGACCAAGTCTGGGTCAAGGATCAGAAGCCAATTTCCCTCAGACCAAGGTGGAATGGACCCTACACCATCATCCTGACCACACCCACAGCAGTGAAGATTGAAGGGATCCTCACCTGGATCCATCACAGCTGGCTGAAGAGAGCTCCAGTGCCCCTGGGGGAAGCAAAAACAGATCTGACCAATCCCTGCAGGGTAACTCTTGAGACAGTCGACATATTCTTCTCTAGTAGCTGAAGCCTAAGGAAATTCCATATAGGACTTGTCTTAATTGGACTTTGGACTTTGAAGGGGGAAGAAAAATGGGATCTGTACACACACACCATTCAGATAGGACAAAAGGTGACTCTTTTACAGCTTTTATGAATGCAAAGGCACCCAGAAGGGAGCTTGCACTCATAATCAGACACAATGTTCAATATGTGACACAAGGACAGGTGAAAACCCATATGTATATTACAACCCCACAGAGCCCCCCACCACAGTACAATTAAGGCCAGGATAGAGGATCTGAGAGAAGTCATAGTCCCTGAAATCTGAATGCTAGTCTAGACCAGGGAATTAGGAAAACCTAGCCAGGTGACTCTGAAGTTTAATGCCTGCAGCTCCATGCAAAGGTGCTGCAGTTAGAAGAAGATGTGTGAGTTTGAATGTTAAAGGTGAAAATGTATAATAGAAGGCATCTGAGACAGTGAAGATGGCAACAACAACAAAAAAATACTGTGCTCAAAAAAAAAAATAGTGGAGACAGATTGCTTGGTGGGTCAGTGTAACCCCTAGAGTTAGTTTTGCAAATTAGTAACCAAGTAAAATCCATAGGATACATATTGAAGACTTAGAATGGGTAATGCCCTCAAAACCTGTGGAAAGACTGGTTTTTGACCTTTAGAATATTTAAAACCTTATTAGGAGCAGTACTAGCCATCACTAGAGTTTGATTAATTATTCCCTATCTTCTCCCATTAGTAGTCAGGGGTATAGGCTGAATAATTGGGACAAATATCAATTAAAAAAAAAAACAACAAACAAAACAAAACAGCACCACACATGCTCTATAGGAAACACTACTGGCTCCTACAGGAGCAAGCTGATAGTGAGACCCCAAGTTGAAATGTATATGAAGTCTCAAAGAGGGGAATGAGAGAGGATATTGAGAACAAGTAAGGTCTAAAAGAACAAAGGTCTTCTCAAGGAGGGTCCAAGGACATAGCTGTGGTGACTCAACTCTTAAGAATTTGTGGAAACTGGGGATGGCGCCTGTGGCTCAAAGGAGTAGGGCCCAGGCTCCATATGACGGAGGTAGTGGGTTCAAACCCAGCCCTGGCCAGAAACTGCCAAAAAAAAAAAAAAAAAAAAAAAAAAATTGTGGAAACTTAACTTCCTGGGACCTGGAAACTAATGTTTGCTCCTGATTCTGTGAAAGCCTGTGGTTCTGTAAAAACCAAGCCTGCTTCTTCAGCTTGATTCAAAAGATACCGGTGGGCTGGAACTTTCTGACTGGAGATAAAAAGGACAAGAACTGAGTGTGGCCATTTTGGACTTTTGGCTGTTGACACTCTGCTGGGTGGAATAAAGATCTTCCTCTTTTTCTTCTTTCTTTCTTTCTTTCTTTCTTTCTTGAGATAAGAGTCTCAGTGTGTCACCCTCGGTAGAGTGCCACAGTGTCACAGCTCACAGCAACCTCAAACTCTTGGGCTTAAGCGATTCTCTGGCCTCAGCCTCCCAAGTAGCTGGGACCACAGGCACCTGCCACAACGCCTGTCTATTTTTCTGTTGCAGTTGCCATTGTTGCTTAACTGGCCCAGGCTGTGTTTGAACCAGCCAAGCTCAGTGTATGTTGCTGATGCCATAACCACTGAGCTACCAGCACCAAGCCTAAAGCTCTTCCTCTTTTAAACACAGTGTTTGGGTGTTCTTTCTCTCCATTAGGCCTTGTCTTCCTGCAACTCTAGGAAGGCTGAGGGAAAGAGAATGGCTCTAGCTCAAAAGCTTTAAGTTGTTTTAGCTATGATGCCAGAGCTGTCTAACCAGGACAACAGAGTGAGACTAACTAAAAAAAAAAAAAAAAATCTCTAAACCTTCTTCCTTTCTCTGGCCAACAGCACCCCAATCCCTTGTGGGTTTCTAGTTTGGTCAGCCAACAAAACAACCAGGAACTCCAGAAACAAAAAGGCAATGTAAATTCCTTCTTTTTACATTTTCCTGGCTCTTTTAGAATTTGTTCCTTTAAGCCAGCAGTTCTCAACCTGTGGGTGGCAAACCCTTTGTAACAATGAAAATAAACCTGCATATCAGATATTTACATTATGATTCATAACAGTAGCAAAATTACAGTTATGAAGTAGCAATGAAAATAATTTTATGATTGGGGGTCACTGCAACATGACAAACTGTATTCAAGGGTCGTGGTATTAGGAAGGTTGAGAACCACTGCATGGCCCACGTGGAACAATAGTGTATGAACTACTAGGTCTGAGAATTGAATATACTTAGAAAATATCTGTATTCAAACTTTCCAGAGGAAAAACATCACAGTATTTACAGTCACAGCCCCTCTCTTTACCCAGCCCCACACACCCAGCTGGAATTCTTCCCTGAGGATCCTTCTATTGTCACTACCTAGGAGGACTGTGGTGCTGCAGGCAGGAAGCTGCTCAAAGAGTGCTCTCAGCCCAGGTCTATGTAACCACTCAAGTTAAGCGCAGGACACCCTGGGTCCCAGCTGCTTGCTCTTTCCTACAGGGGACTGAGGGCCAAGGGTTGCTGGGGGCAAACTACAGTTGTAAGACTCCAAAGCTTGCCAGGCGCTGTGGTTTATGCCTGTAATCCTAGCACTTTGGGAGGCCAAGGGAGGTGGATTGCTTGAGCTCAGGATTTTGAGACCAGTCTAAGCCAGAGCAAGACCCTGTCTCAAAAAACAAACAAACAAACAAAAAACAAACCTGGCTTTGTGTCCCAGCTACTCTTGAAGGCGAGGCAAGAAGATCACTTGAGCATAAGATTGTGAGGTTGGTGTGAGCTATGACACCATGGCATTCTACTAAGGGTGAAAAAGTGAAATTCTGTTTAAAAAAAAAAAAAAAAAAAGACTCCAAAGCTGAAGTAACATGGCCATGGCCCCTGGTCCCCCGGCAGCCACTTCTATCTTCAACATACAATTCCGTCTATCAGAACACCTGGTCCCATATACGTAGCATTTCTCAGCTTCCAGAGTGTCCCACAAACCTCCCTATAGATCTCCCAGGACCTGCAGGTCAGAGGGTGACAGAGGCTACAGCAGATTCCTGGATTCTCCTGCTTGATGCACAGAACAAGAGAAAAATACTGCATCAGATCCTGGCACAGCCACACTCCCTTTACTTTGAGAATGTGCATCTGATTGGACGGTTCTTAATTGGACAACACCTTTGATTGGATAGGGCCTTAGGCCACACCCCTCTAGTCTTAAATTACAAGGAAACAATCAGACTAGATGCTGAATGCAGCCGTGATGCAGTTTCCTAGAGTTCATTTATTTATTTTAGGACAAGGCCCATAACATTACTAATCTTGATAATCCAGGACCACTGTGCTTATGATACAGTAGCTGTTTAACAAATATCAACTGAATAAATGAAAATATACTCTGAGTGTTTAGTTTGTGTTTGGCTTGGGGACCTGTTATTAAGTAAGAGTTAGAATCTGCTTTCATGGCTTTTTCATCATACATCCTGATATCTGGGTAAAAACATGTTCAGGAATAATTCAGTAACCAGATAGATGAATGCCTTTGAGAGTTAAAAGCAAAGACTGTTCAGAAGATGGTGAAATTACTTCTTGTCTCTGGAGAGGGGATTGGCAATCACAAGTAGGCTTTATCTGAGCAAAATGTAGGAGTATGTGTTATACCTCCTGATGGAAGGGCTCAACTACGATTGGGACTTTACCCAAAGCCCTGCAGTTCCTTCTACACAGGGCTTTGTACCTGCTCTGGGAGACAGTTCTCCCTGGGGAATATTTGTATTTAGCGCTGGATATAAATTATATCCTCTTATAAATTTTGCTTACATGTATATACCAGGGGTACATATATACATTGTAAATACGTTCTTCAGAAAAGGAAACCACACATTAACAATTATTTGAAGTTTGCAATTCTTTTTATTTATTTTTAGTTTTTGGCCAGGGCTGGGTTTGAACCTGCCACCTCCAGCATTATGGGGCCGGCGCTCTACTCCTTTGAGCCACAGGTGCCGCTCTATTAATTTTTTTTAGAGACAGGGTCTCAATATGTTGCCCAGGGTGAAGTGCAGTGGCTAGTCACAGGTGCAATCCCACTACTGATCAGCTCGGGAGCTTTGACCTGCTCCATTTGCGACCTGGGCCAGTTCACCCCTCTTTAGTCAACCTGGTGGCTCCCTGCTTCCAGGTCACCATACTGATGCTGAACTTAGTGCAGACACTCGATTGGTATAGCACACTACAGCCCAGAACTCCCGGATTCAAACAATCCTCCTGTCTCAGCCTCCTGAGTAGCTGGGACTATAGGTGCCCACAATGCCTGGCTATTTTTTTGTTGCAGTTGGCATTGTTGTTTTAGCTGGCCCAGGCTGGAATCAAACCTGCCACCCTTGGTGCATGTGGCTAGCATTGTAAACA
Organism: Loris lydekkerianus; assembly: GCA_963574355.1. NCBI lineage: Eukaryota > Metazoa > Chordata > Mammalia > Primates > Lorisidae > Loris > Loris lydekkerianus. The sequence continues at coordinate 7,356 of CAUYPK010090160.1, forward strand.
CTGTACTATGGGCACTGAGTCAGTCCTCCTATTTCTATCCCTGTAATCAATGACCACTATTTGTCATTGTAATTATAAAGTGTGAAAAAATTGGTGTGAATTTTACTATGTTAATGAAAAGAGGTTCCTTGAGCCTACTGTCTCCTTACCTGTATACGTGCTCAAAAGAAACCTTTTTGTGGCCTTGGGCATATCTCCACATTTTTATTTTCTCTACCTCTGAGACTCATTTTTTTAGAGCAAACAACAGTTCAGCTTTTGGAAGCCTCATTGAAATGCCAGCTTTTCTTTCTTGGTAGCCCCCCTCTAGTCAATTCATTCCTCTTATTATAGACAAAAGATTGGCTAGTGTCATCTGTCCCTGTCCCTCCTTAGCACTACTAACAGGATAAACACAATTTTAAGGCTTTGAGACATGATTGACATTTGTAAAGTATTTCTTCCATATGAATTATGATTAGAAAAGTGTGAGAAATATCTAAATGTAGTGTCACACTCTTCACATATATAGAAATTCTCTATGAATTCTGTTAAGTACTGAAATGTGTGAGTACTGGTTATAGGATTTGATACTTCACATTTGTAGGGGATTTCTCTGTGATAAATTTTTTTATTTATAGAATGGTTTGAGCACAAGTTAAACACATGACAAATTCTCCACATCTGTACAGTTTCTGTTCAACATGAATTCTATTGTGTACAGAAAACTCTAAGACTACAGGCATAAGGCTTTGCCACATCTTCATATTGTTATCATTTTTCTCTGCTGATTTCTCTTATGTTTACTAAGGGTTGAGGACCAGTTAAAGCCTTTGCCACATTCCTCACTTCTGTAGGGTTTCTCTCTACAATGAATTCTTTTATGTCTAGAAGGAGTTAGGCACTGGTTAAATTCTTTGCCACATTCTTCACATTTGTAGGGTTTCTCTCCAGAATGAATTTTTTTTTTTTTTGAGACAGACCCTCAAGCTATCACCCTGGGTAGAGTGCCATGGCATCACAGTTCACAAGCAACCTCCAAGTCCTGGGCTCAAGCGAGTATCCTGCCTCCACCTCAAAGGGGCTGAGATTACAGGCACCAACCACAATGCCCAGCTATTTTTTGGTTGCAGCCATCATTGTTATTTGGTGGGCCCAGGCTGGGTTTGAACGTGCCTGCTCAGGTGTACATGGCTGATGCTTAGCCACTTGAGCCACAGGCACCAAGCCCAGAATGAATTATTTTATGTACATAAAGGCATGAGTACTAGTTAAAGGCTTTCCCACATTCTTGACATTTGTAGGGTTTCTCTCCAGAACGATTTCCTTGATGTACAGAAATGGTTAAACTACAGTTAAATACATGTCTAGAAAGGTCCACATAGTTATTAAAGGCTTTTTGATTATTGATATTTGTAAGGTTTCTCTCCGGAATGAATTCTTTGACGTACAGAAGGGTTGAGTACTAGTTAAAGGCTTTGCCATATTCTTCACGTTTATAGTTTTTCTCCAGAATGAATTTTCTGATTTACAGAAAGAGTGGAGTACTGGTTAAAGGCTTTTCCACATTTTTCACATTTGTAGGGTTGCTCTCCAGAGTGAATTCTTTGATACAGAAAGGGTTTAGTAACTAGTTAAAGGCATTGTTCCCCACATTATTGACATTTGTAGTTTCTCTTCAGATTGACTTCTTTGATGTCTAGAAAGGACTAACAAACTGTAAAAGCCTTTTCCACATTCTTTGCATGTGTAGGGTTTCTCTTCAAATGAATTTTTTGATGTTTATTAAAGGTTGAGTACTGGTTAAAGGCTTTGCCACATTCTTGACATTTGTATGGTTTCTCTCCAGAGTGAATTCTTCTATGTACAAAAAGGTGTGAGGACTGTTTAAAGGCTTTGCCACATTCTTCACATTTGTATGGTTTCTCTCCAGAATGAATTCTTTGGTGTACAGAAAGGTGTGTGTACCGGTTGAAGGCTTTCCCACATTCTTGACATTTGTAGGGTTTTTCTCCAGAATGAATTGTTTGATGTTTAATAAGGGTTGAACTACGGTTAAAGGCTGTGCCACATACTTGACATTTGTAGGGTTTCTCGCCAGAGTGAATTCTTTCATGTACAGAAAAGGTTGAGTACCATTTGAAGGCTCTGCCACATTGTTGACATTTGTAGGGTTTCACTTCAGAATGAATTCTTTGATGTTTAGAAAGAGTTAAAGAATTGTTAAAGCCCTTTCCACATTCTGGACATTTGTAGAGTTTATCTCCAGAATTAATTCTTTTATGTTTAGAAAGGGTTGAGTACTGGTTAAAGGCTTTGCCACTTTCTTCACATTTGTAGAGTTTCTCTCCAGAGTGAATTCTTTTATGTACAATAAGGTGTGAGTACTGTTTAAAAGCTTTACCACATTCTTGACATTTGTAAGGCTTCTCTCCAGAATGAATTCTTTGATGTCTAGAAAGGACTGAGTAATGATTAAAGGCTTTGCCACATTCTTGACATTTGCAGGGTTTCTCTCCACAATGAATTCTTTGATGTACAGAAAGGTCTGAGTACTGCTGAAAGGCTTTGCCACATTGTTGACATTTGTAGGGTTTGTCTCCAGAGTGAAATCTTTTATGCCTAGAAAGGACTGAGTAATGATTAAAGGCTTTGTCACATTCTTGACATTTGTAGGGTTTTTCTCCAGAATGAATTATTTTATGTCCAGAAAGATGTGAGTACTGATTGGGAAGTCTGGTCCATTGTTTATAGTTACAAGGTTTTCCTCCAGTATCAATACGCTTATGGTTATATTTTGCCATGTGGCTAAGACATTTGTCATAATTTTCACACTTGTAGAGTTTCTCTACCGTATGAGGTATCTTAGGCTTAGACAGGGTTGAGAAAGATTTAAAGGCTTTGCTACCTTTATTACATTTGTACTGTTTTTCTCTAATATGAATTATCTTAGGTTCTGTAATATGTGAGTAAAGGTTAGAGGTTTTCCCATACTTTTTACATTTAAAAGTTTTCTGTTCGGTATACATAATCTTTATGTTATTTAGATTTGATGTTTCTCTGAAGGCTTTCAAATATTTACTACACTGGAAGATTTTGCCATGGGTAGCTGTTAAACATTGGTCAAGTCCACTGTCATATACTTTCTGCTTCTTACACTCAGACACACTTGCCCAATCTTTTGTTAAGTTTAAACTCTCAGGGCCACAGCTTTGATATCTTCTCAGGATCATCTCTGGGAAAAAATTATTTGTGCTCACATCTTGCAAATGGTCTTGGGTAGAATGATTAGCTAAACCTGAAAGAAATTTGGACAACAGCAATTTTAGCCACTTTTTATCACAATTGAGTAAATATACATTACAAATTTTATTTGCAAAATCATGCCAAAAACATTAGGAAGGTGGCATAATATTGTGTACAGGCACTAATTATCTTAAAGACATGCATGTATACAGTGCATTTTGGGGAATTCTAAAAAGCACGTAAAAATTTGCAGCTCAGCAGATGAGGGGAAGTGGTAGAAACAACATAGAGGATGAGCCTTCACTCATGTTTGTAATCCTAGAACTCTGAGAACTGAGGTAAAGCAGTCACTTGAACACAGGTGTGGCAGATCAACCTCAGCAATAGTGGACTTTGTCTCTATCACAAACAGAAAAGCTGATTGGGCATGGTGGCACATGCCTTTTTTTCCAGCAATGCATGAAACCGAGGTAAGAAGATATCTTCAGCCCAGAATACTGAGAATGCTGTGAGCAATATCAACACAACACTCTACCCAGGGTGACAGAAACTCAGCCCCCACCCCCAAATAAATAAATAAATAAATAAATAAGTAAATATCTGTGTGTGCATATATATATAATATAAAAGAAAAAGAAAAAAAATAGATAATTAATAAAAGGAGCCAAATTGAATGGAAAGATATCCAAGTAAACTTACATCATCTTTGTTGCCAAAAGAAAAATAGTGACCCCAGTGTTAATCCTTCGGATTTCAGGGTCTTTCCAAACAAAAGTTGCTCATAGGATCAGCCTAACTAACAATAACCTCAGACTCCTGGGCTCAAGCAATCCTTCAGCCTCACTCACCCTGCCTCCAGTTGGTGGGACAACAGGAAACCACTACAATGCCTAGTTAATTTTCTTTTTATAGGAGAGACAGGGTGACACTCTTGTTTAGGCTGGTCTCACACTCCTGAACTCAGGCAATTGTCCCACCTTCGGTCCCAGAGTGTGAGGATTATAGGTGTGACCCACCACACTCAGCCTAAAGAATATTTTTTAAAAAATTTCAGAGATACTAAAAAATACACACATATTTTATGTCCGTAGAAGTAATAAAAGAGCAGTCACATCCTGCAGTCACATGTAAGCCATAGAAAGTTCTTTTACTCTCACTGTAACCTAGAAGGAATATCACTGAAAAGTAAGTCCTTCTGGAAATTAAAACCAAGAATGGCCACAATGGCTCACAACTGTAAACCTAGCACTCTGGGAAGCCAAGTTGGGAGGATTGTTGCAGCTCAGAAGTTCAAAAGAAGCCTAAGTAAATGTGAGACCTCCTCTGTACTAAAAAATAGAAAAGCCATTGGCCAAGAATGAGGAAAAACCCACAGTCCTGGCTATTTGGGAAGGTGTGACACAAAAATCACTTGAACGCAGTAGCTTGAGGTTGGTCTGGGCAAGGCCAATTCCATGGAACTGTAGTGTGAGGCAAGAGAGTGAGAGTCTTTATCAATAAGGAAACAACAACAACAAAAATAAAAACAAGAACAGAGATGCCCTTATGTAAGAAAAAGAGAAAGAAACCCAGGTTTCCCAGAACTCATTTCCAATTAAGCTGAGTTTCCCTAATCACATTGCATTGTCTGGTTTCCTCCTTCAACTTTGGATCTCTGACCAGTGTTATCTGGTGCATTCCCTCCAACCTACCTCGGTGCTTGCCTGCTGTCTCCTGTGTCTTCACCTTCCGGGGTTCTCTGCTTTGCTCCAGAGAGTTGATGAGGTCTGGCTTAGAGACAGCAAGCCCTGTTTGATTAGAAAAAAAAAAATGACTCTTGCTAAGATTCTCCAATTAGCAATCTAGTATCTTTCTAAAGTAGAGAAAAGGGGCGGTGCCTGTGACTCAGTAAGGTGCTGGCCCCATATACCAAGGGTGGCGGGTTCAAACCTGGCCCCGGCCAAACTGCAACAACAAAAAATAGCCGGGCATTGTGGCAGGCACCTGTAATCCCAGCTACTTGGGAGGCTGAGGTAAGAGAATCACTTAAGCCCAGAAGCTGGAGGTTGCTGTGAGCTGTGTGATGCCAGAGCATTCTACTGAGGGCCACAAAAAAAAAAAAAAGTAGAGAAAAGAACATTTTAGAAGATCCTAAAATAATCCCCAAATAGAGGTTCCTTAAAGAAACTTTAGAATTTTTAACAAGTAGTATTTAATGTTGGAGGATTCTTAACTCCACTACTAAGTACTACTAAAATAAAATTTGGTGCTAGATAACAGACTTAAAGATATGAGTAACAAACTATGCCACTAAATTTCTGAAATTACCACTAATCTAGTGAAGGATATAAATTAGCTCAAAAAAGGGTAAGATTAATGCCAGAATAAAACATCTTCAATATTTTCTTTTCTATACCAAGATATCCTTAAGTTTTCCTTAGAAACAAGAACCTGATACTGAAGTAGTCAAAGAAGAAACTCCATAAATTTTGTACAAAGAAAGAATATGAAATATTTAGGGTAGACCAGGAACTGTGTATTTCAGTTATCCTTACCTAGGAAGACCAGGTTTCTGTAGTTCTCAAACATGACATCCCGATACAAAGTCTGCTGAGCAGAGTCCAGGCAGGCCCACTCATCCACAGAGAACTCTATAGACACGTCCTTGAATGTCAACATTTCCTGAAAAACAAACATCCTTAAATGTAAATAGTCTCTGAAAAACAAACATATTTACCAAGAAGCCAAAAGAGATTGAATTATACTTTTAGATAAATAAGTGAAGACAACTCTTGCTGACTTACACGAGTGACTAGAATTACCTAATAAGTACAGATGAGATATATTCCCTCATGTGTTTCTTATTTCTTGGCCTCCAGTGCCCTTCCCTGCCAGTAATTTCTGCTATGGAAATGGGATTATGGGCCCTGTGACCTCTTTCCGGAAAGAAAAACAAACAAAAAACCCTCCACTGGCTTAAGTGTATAAGGAAACCCTCATACTTGATAGTGGCCTAACTTTAGCAGCACATGGGGGCACTTAATTAAAACCACATGGATGACACAACCCAGACTGATAGAATCTGTAGAAAGGCAGAATCACAGATGATGGTACATCTTCATAGTTTGGCTATGGCTATGGAATCCTACCATCTTAGCCATTCCTATGGCTATGGAATCCTACCAGGAAGTCTGGGCTGAGAAACTCTTAGCTAAGCATCGCCTCTCAGGATTTAATATGCATACAAGTTATTTCACATCATGCCCACTCCACGTATCTGATTCTGCAACAGCAGCAGTTACTCTATCTTCAAGCAAATAAACATTCTTTTTTTTTTGAGACAATCTCACTATGTCACCCTTGGAAGAGTGCCATGGCGTTACAGCTCACAGCAACCTCAAACTCTTGGGCTTAAACGATTCTCTTGCCTTAGACCCCCGAGTAGCTGGGACTACAGGTGCCTGCCACAATGCCTGGCTGTTTTTTGGTTGCAGTTGTCATCGTCGTTTAGTAGGCCTGGGCTAGACTCGAACCCCCCAGCCTCGGTGGATGTGGCCGGCACCATAACCACTGAGCTATGGGCGCAGAGCCTGTGCTGTCTATTTTTTAAAGTAAGAGTTAACGTGGACTTTCTGTGAACCATTATGTATAAAATTGTGATTCTGGAAATGGAAGAACAGAACAGTCTTGCAGAGGGTACTCTCATTGTTCACCAGAATTGCTGGCCTTCTGACAAAGTTTGACGAACCTATTCATTGTCTGTGAATATTGGCTGACAGTGACAGGTGACCAGACCCTCTTCCTCCAGTAACATTTCTCACTAATACAGAGACCAAGGGAAATCCTTCCCCTTAATTCTTTGAAGGTTCCCTGAATACCAACTCATGAATGGCTCATTAATAAAAGAAAAGGCATACAAATGTATTGGTGTACTACCCATGTGAGGTAATCATAGAGAGATTACTTCAACCCCCCACTGGCGTAAAGAAGCTTAAATACTTTTTTTTTTTGCAGTTTTTGGCCAGGGCTGGATTTGAACCTGCCACCTCCAGTATATGGGGCCGCCGGCACGCTATTCCTTTAAGCCACAGGTGCTGCCCAAAAAAGCTTAAATTTTTTTTAAAAGAAGAAAGACATGTGAATGTAGACCATTTCTTAAAGGACTAAAAATGAGAGAATGAATGAACCAGGTAGAAAGAAATGATCTTATAAATGATTATTTTAGGAATCTGAATGAACCTGAGAGGAAAAAAATACACTCCATAAGAGTGGCTGAATCCTCTTATCTGCAGCAGATAAGGAGGTTACAGGAGAACAATAGAAGGCAACTGTTTTTATTTGGGGGGCTTTAACAATATACCTGCATGGTCTTCCTCATGGTGACTCAGCTCTTATGAATCTGTGGACTTTCTGGGACTTTGAAATGTCTGCTTCTATGAAATCTGGTAGTTTTGTGGGGACTGCAACACCTTCTTCAGCTTGATTCAAACTGACAAACGAGAAAGGTATCCATGGGTTAAAACTTCTTTTTTCTTTTTAGTCAGAGTCTCAAGCTGTTGCCCCGGGTAGAGTGCTATGGTATCATAGCTCACAGCAACCTCCAACTCTTGGGCTCAAGCAATCCTCTTGCCTCGGTTTTTCTATTTTTAGTATAGATGGGGGTCTCAGTTTTGCTCAGGCTGGTCTCAAACTCATCAGGTCAAGCAATCCATCCACGTGGGCCTCCAGGAGGGCCAGAATTATAAGCGTGAGCCACCCTGCCTGGCCAGTTGGAACTTTTTGACTGAAGATAAAAAAGGGAAAGACCAAGCCAGTCGAGGAGTAGGGACATTTTGAGATTTTTAGATTTGCCGTATGAATGAAGCCTTTTTCCTCTTAAATACAGTATTTGGGTATTTGTTCTCTCCATTAGGTCTCATCTTCCCGCAACACATAAGCAAGTGTTAGAGAGTCTATCCCTACTTTTGTGGTGAGGAGAGCAAGACTAGGTTATAAGGGCCTTGATGCTCAAGCTTACTCTGAAAAGCTTACTTTTTTTTTTTTTTTTTTTTGAGACAGAGCCTCAAGCTGTCGCCCTGGGTAGAGTGCCATGGGATCACAGCTCATGGCAACCTCAAACTCTTGGGCTCAAGCGATTCTCTTGCCTCGGTCTCCCAAGTAGCTGGGAGCACCTACCTGTAACATCCATAGCTACAGGTGCCTGCCACAACAGCCAACTATTTGTTGGTTGTCGTTGTCATTGTTGTTTGGCAGGCTTGGGCTGGATTTGAACCCGCCAGCTTTGGTGTATGTGGCTGGCACCTTAGCTGCTTGAGCTATAGGTGCTGAGCCCCCCCCTCCCTTTTTTTATTGATTCTTTTAGTTTAATTTGCAAACAGAATTTTTATAACAAATTATTTTTAGCTAAATCATATCTTGAAAACTGTTTATAGAAAACCCAGGGAACAAAGTGAACTGTTCATTGTGGAAGGCCTTAAATTACATTATTATAGTAGAAAATACAGGAGGTAGAAGATAACTGAAAAGACTTATGCAACATTAGATTCAAATCTATAGCTCCTGTAGCTACTTAAAGCTAGAAACTAAACCCAACATCTCCAATAACCATAGAAACAGTTAAAATAAAATTTGCCATGAAAGCCCTTATATTATGCTGGATATAAGGAGGTAGGAAGATGTAAGAACCAGGACACATGAAACATGACATTTTATCTACAATTCATGTTTGCTTTACTGAGGCTGTAGTTTCAAAATTCAGTCACCTTCTTCAGCTGCAGACTCAGGCTCTTCAGCATTTTTGAGCCACTCTACAAACTTCTTCATTTGCTCAAGGAAGACACTTTTCCCTTTTGCAACATGTGAATCATTATACCACTTTAGAATCGGCTCTTCACTCAGGACTTCAGCTTTATAAAAAAGCACCACTATTTTCTAGAAGGCTTTCATGAAATGAATGCTGTCATAGCAATACTCCTAAATCTTCAGTAACAGTCAGCTCAGACTGACCTTGAGTACTAAAAACAGCAAGTAGAGGGTCGTTTTGCTTCAAGGGCTTAATGGCTTGCTCTGCTACAAGCTCCTCTTTTTTGTTCCACTCCACAGTGCTCATTACTCTTGACCAAACTATTCTGATGACAACCGGTTCTGGGATGTTGTTTTTATCACTGCCTCCTTGACATAAAATTATATCCTTAAATGGATCACAACAGGACATTTGTTCTTGAAGTTCATTCTGGAGCTCCTCCCGAACTCCTATGGCTTGCTGATTCCAAACATACTCTGACAGCTCTTTCAAGCCTGCCTCTGTGAAACACTTTGTGAAGTGTTTGATGCTTTGCTTACTGGCAGGGAAGAGTTCCATCAGTCTCTTCTCCATGCTGACTTTCCGAAGACTTGTAGCTACTGCATTGATACCTTTTCATTTATCCATGATTTGAAGAGTTTTACAGCAGAAGCTGCTGAAATCCCTTCTTTAATCAAATTCTTATTATAAAGGCCATTAAGAATGGATGCATTAAGTGTTCCATTCGCCAGAAGAACACCAGTCAACATAGCCAGCTTATTTCTCTCCAACTCTGAAAAACCCTTTAAAAACAGTAGCAGCTTTTTCACTTCATCTTCAAAACCTTTCTCCGGGTATATGTAGTGCCTGATTAACTTGTTAATAACCTCAGCAAATGTTTGCCTGGTCTTTATGTCTTCTTGTGCTGCAAACACACAGACATCTATATGCATCGTGTCATCTGCCACTGTACTATCTGGGGCCAGCATTCCACCAGCCACCAGAATGTCAAAGAGTATTTCTGCATATCGACAGCAACCAAGTTTTGTTCCAGAAACATTAAGAAATTTAGCTACTGCTTCCAAATCAGTACCAGTTTCAGTTAAGCCTTAAATAATACAGTCTTGAAAATGAGTAAAGTCAAACCTCTCTTTTTCTGGTTTTAAAACACTGGCCTCGTAGCACTGGCTTTTGCTGCTTTTGATTACTCATAAAAGACACCCGAATTTAAGGCAAAGAGAAAAGAGCCAGAAATTCTTGACGTGGTGGCAACTGTGGCAGTGTCCCCTCTGGGACTGCTGCAAAACTTTCCTAATTTCAAAAGCACTTAGCATTTCAGAGCTACAATTTTTTTAAGAATTATTTTCTGCACCCCAACATCAACTTAGCAGGAACCAACTTAGGCTTAACCAATCACAAACTGCCAATTCTTTTCTGACTGTGAAACCAGGAAAGTTTCACATGGATAGTCCAAATAAGATCAATGTATAACTGTGCTCAATCAGTTCTTTAATTCGGGTTGCTTTTTTTTTGTTTGTTTGTTTTCATGAGAGAGAGTCTCACTTTGTCACCCTGGGTAGAGTGTCCTGGAAGCATAGTTCACAGCAACCTCAAATTCTTGGGCTCAAGCAATCCTCTTGCCTCAGTCTCCCAAGTAGCTGGGACAACAGGTACCCCAAACAATGCTTGGCTATTTTTTACAGATGGGATCTTGCTCTTAGGCTGTTCTTGAACTCAAGCAATCCACCCACCTAGGTTTTCCACAGTGCTAGGATTAAAGGCATTGTGGTAGAGATAGACACCCCTACAATCTTTCTTAGCTATTGGTGAACTTAGAATGCCTTTAAAACAGGTAAATGATTTGTTAGTGTTCAGATCTTTCAGGAATGCCTAAACAACCCAACAATAACACACTAACCATGTAGATGAATGGGGCTATTTGGTATCAAAGTAAAAAGCTCTAATCTGTTTGTAGAAAGTGAAATTTCTTAGTTTTCCAATACAACCCAGACAATACAGCCTATTAAAAAATAAAGACAAGTTAATATTACATTTTACAACCCCTGCAACTAGAAAACAGCTTCGGAGATTTCTGGAAATGGCAAGTTCCTGCCAGGTATGGATTTCTAACTATGGCTTAATTGTTAAACAATTGTATAAGGTCTTGAAAAGACAGGATAAGGCAGCCCTGGATTAGACTTAGGAGTGTAACAAATCCCTACTGAAACTTCAGCAAAGTATGTCTAGGGCCTCTGCTCTTGGCCAGCCTAAGTTAACAAAACCCTTCTGTTTATATGTGCACAAAAGACAGGGGTTTGGCCTCAGGGTACTGATACAAAAAATTGGCACTATTCCCAGACCAGTCATATATTTGTCTAAACAATTAGACTTTACAGCTACAGGGTGGTAACTTGTGATCTTTTCAAAGAAATTGAAAAATTCACCTTGGGACAACCAACTACAGTTTATGTCCCTCATCATGTCTTGTCCCTACTTCAGCAAAAAAGAAACTTCTAGTTAACTGCAGGTAGGAGGAGAAGATATCAAGCTATATTACTTAATAACTCCGAAATATGGTTCGAAGTGATAGCCGGACTGAATGCAACCACTCTACTTCCTAACCTTAATCAAGAACCAAATGGACTTGGTGCCTGTGGCTCAAGAGGCTAAGGCACAAGCCACTTACACCTGAGCTGGCGGGTTTGAATCCAGCCCGGGCCCGCCAAACAATGACAGCTGCAACCCAAAAAATAGCCGGGTGTTGTGGGAGGCGGAGGCAGGAGAATCACTTAAGCCCAGGAGTTGGAGGTTGCTGTGAGCTGTGATGCCATGGCACTCTACCCAGGGTGACAGCTTGAGGCTCTGTCTCAATAAAAAATGAACATCAATGTACAGAGATAACTGAACAAAGTCTTTTACTGCCAATCAGACCTGTCAGACAACCCTGTCAGAGGTAGACTGGACTCCGTGTATAGTTCCACCAGGGACTTCAGCCCAAAAGCTGAACTAACTGCTCTAACCAGGACATTAGAACTGTCAAAAAGAAAAACACTAAACATTTATGTGGACCTCAAATTTTCTTATCTAATTCTTCATACTAAAAATGCCAGATTAAAAAAAATGGAGATTACTAGCAGCAGCAAAAAAAAAAAAAAGAAAAAAAAAGATATTTAAAACCATTCAGAGTTTTACAATTATTAGAAGCTGCCTTGCTTTGCTGCAAGGTGGCAGATATACACTGCCAGTATTCCAGAAAAGACTTAATCCTGTGCCAACAGAAAACCAGAGGCAAAGCAAGCTATAAGACTGACAGTAACAGCCCCCTTAATGCCACATCCAAACCTATCTGATTTCAATCCCACCTATAAGAAAAGAAATAAAAAATAAAGCAGAAAAATTCCATAATAAAAAATAGTGGACTCATGAACAGCCTGGGATGGATCATACCACCCAGAACTCTAACACCTCAGGTAATTAAATGACTTTATAACATGACACACTACTGCAAAAATGCCCTCGCTGAGTTTCTTCCACCATAAGAAACAGGCAACTCACCCAGATAATAATAATAAAAAAAAAATACTCAGTGTTTGGTTTGTACAAGAAACAACCCCCAAACAGACAATAGATCTAAAAGACTACTCCAACTATAGATAATGCCTTTTGAAAACTAGCTGATAGGTTTCACTCAAATATCCTCATCCAAAAGTCTGAAATATTTACTAGTATTAATGGATACTTTTTCAAGATAAGTAAAACCCTTTCCCATGCAAACAAAGAAAACTACAGAAGTAATAAATATCCTTCTGAAAAACATACCCCATTATGAGCTCCTTAGAAGCCTTCAAATAATGGTCCGTCTTTTAGGCTAGAAGTTACACAGCAGGTAAGCAAATTTTTGAAAATTCACTAGAAATTGCACATAGCCTTAAGAGCTGGATCGTCGGGAAAATAAAAATAATAAATCACATGATAAAAAAAATGGCCAAACTATGCCAAAAGGTCCATTTACATTAGAAACAGGTATTGCCCCTCCAGTTACTGTGAATAAAAGAAGCCCCTACAACAGTGGTTCTCAACCCTCCTAATGCTGCGACCCTTTAATACAAGTTCCTCATGTTGTGGTGACCCCCAAACATAAAATTATTATTTTCATTGCTAATTCAGGTGTTGCTACTTCATAACTGAAATATGTGTTTTTTGATGGTCTTAGGCAACCCCTATGAAAAGGTTGTTCAACCCCCAAAGGGGTCGCAACTCACAGGTTAAGAACCACTGCCCTAGAAGCAGACTCAAATTAAATTCTCAAAAATGTATTTAGAAACCCTTCCAGGGCTCTGTGCTTGTAGCACAGTGGTTATAGCATCGGCCACATACACCTAGGCTGGCGGGTTTGAACCTGGCCCCGGCCAGCTAAATAACAATGACAAAACAGCCGGGTGTTGTGGCGGGTGCCTGTAGTCCCAACTATTTGGGAGGATGAGGCAAGAGAATCACTTAAGCCCAAGAGTTTGAGGTTGCTGTGAGCTGTGACACCAAGACACTCTACAGAGGGCACATAGTGAGACTGTCTCAAAAAAAAGAAAAGAAAAAACCCTTCCAGGCAGTCTCAATTCAGACATGAGGGAAAACCAAATTTAATCTTAAAGTACTAAAGTATGTACAACACATGAAGTACATGCTATCTCTATTCACAAATTCTCTCTTCCCAGATCCCAGTAAACCCCTATAGAAAATATACAACCCTTTTATCCTGGTACCAAGTCCAGCTCAAAGCCTGGAAAGATGGGCCTGAGAAAAATAGCTGAAAGAAAAGTAGACTAGTCCAGAAGATGTTCTGCTGAGGACACCACAGCAGTGAAACTCACAGGACTAGAAGCCTGGGCCCACCACACTACACTCAAGCCCTTATCTCACTCCAGAAGCAGCTGAGGCCCACAAAAACCGGATGGCCTCTCCTGGAGGAAACACTACCTTAAGAGTGAAGAAATACAATCCCCAGTTATCTTCCTCTTGAGATTATACACAGCTATGTGCTCACCCCAGAATCTTGTCCCATTTTGATAAAATAAAAATGTACGGGCTTAATTTAGCCCCAAATGTCATAAATATGTCTGATATCTGTCTTACTAGAAGCACTTATGTAGAACAAGTATTTACTTCATGCCTAATGGAGATGTACACCCCACTAGTACTTATCAGAAATTTTACACTTTTCTGATATACCCACAAGATTATCACATACTTAGATATTTATAGTTAAAAAACAAGCACTACTGTCAAGAAAAAAGATATATTTGCTATACAACTCAAAACTGCTAACTACTAGTCACAAATACATTAAGTTTAAAAGGTGCCCATTTTGATACACTAACCTTAATAATTCCTTACTTAAAAGTAACTTAACTACCTTTGCACAACACTGTCATACCAACACTAGCTATTGGACGCAAACTGAAAATTAGTCCATTGGCCTGTGACAAGGCCCTTAATACAACTTCTCAAGCCATAAATGCTCTGAGCATTGAAGTAAAACAAGCTTGAGAAACTATACTAAAAAATAAAGCAGCCATTACTTATTATTATATATTATTATTATTATTATTAACACAATCATAGATGTAAAAACGTTAAAAAATATATACTGCTTCAATTTTTCTAACACTTCCCAACTCATTAAAAACAAGTTAACATGTACAAAAGACATGCTCCAAGGAACATGATTTTATATAACAAAGAACAAGATTTTTCAGAATATCCGACATTTCCTATCTAAAGTATTGTTATAAATCCCAACATTACCTAAGTCCAAATCTTTATAGCTATTCTTATATATTACAGGCTTCTTAATAAATTATAAAATACAGTGTATGCTATTCATGTGTACCTGCAGTCTTACAAATTTCAAAGACATTAAACAGCACAGCCCTCATCAATTTAACTAACCATAACAATTATTTCCATTTGAAATCAATTTCATAGATATAAAAATAAAATAAATAAAAGGAGAGAATGTGTAGACACTGACAACCCCAAACTTTTCTTAGCTATTTGTGAACTGAGAATGCACTTGAAAACATAGGAACAGTAAGTCAAACAGGCCAAACCAGAAATAGAGAAAGTCAATAATCTTGGGTGGGGGGTGGGGAGGGGAAGAGGAAGTAATGAGGCACTATAGAACAAGTTAATACCATGTTTAATGATTTTTTTAAATGATTTTCTTTGATTAGTTTTTTAATTGTTATATTTAAACTTACCCACATGTTGTTAATCAAAGGACTGTGATACATTTTGAGTATGCTTTTGAAATTACTCTCTAAATAAATTATTAAAATTTGTTACATAGACAAAACAACATTTAAAAAATTACTCTCGCTGTTCTAGCGAGAATTACTAGCCTTTCCGATAACAAAGCCTTTTTACAAATCATCTTCCTGTCTCCGTGTTTAACTACGAAGACAGGCAACAAGCCACTTTCGGTTCCGATTCAGGGCAGCCACCGCGCCTGACCCTAAGTTTACGTTTAACAGGAGAATGGAGGGACTGGGGTCCCAGGGACCACAGACCCTCCGGTGATAGAGCCCCACACACCCAGCTGGGATTCCTCCCTGAGGACCTTCCATTGTTACCACGTGGGAGGGACTCTGGGCGCCCCAGGCACAGCTGCTCAAAGAGGGCCCTGGGCCACGATCCAAAAACCATTCCAGGAAGGGGCTGGAGGAACACAGTCCCAGATGCTGCCCCATGACACCACAGGGGTCTGAGGGCCAAGGGGTGCCAGTGGCAAACTTGGGTCTGAAGACTCTAAAACTGAAGTGAAATTGCCGGTCCCGCCACAGCCAGTCTGGCTCCAACCACGGCCCCTCCCCCTCTCTGAACACCCAGTCTCCTAGACTCACCATTTCCCAATTTCAGGGATGTCCCGGCGTCCTCCCTACCGATCTTCTGGTACCTGCAGGTCACAGGGTGACAGAGACGGTTGAAGACACGCCAGGATCCTCCAGGAGATGCAACAGTTGAAGAGGAGACCCCAGTTGCCAGCCCTGCGCAAGAGACCCACTCAGCTTGGCTCCCCGGAGCCGCCTCCTTCCTACCGGCTGTGCATCTGATTGGACTGTTTGTATTAGAGCATCCCTGATTGGATAGGGCCTCAAGCCCCACCTCTCTGACCTTGAGTGACAGGAATGCCATCAGAAAAGATGCTGAAGGAGGCCAGAATGCTAACAGTTTCTTGACTTAAGCTCTTTTTATTTTTTTTTTCTTTTCCTTTTTTGATTGAGGGCAGGGACCATGTCTTTATTCAATTCGATATTTCAGGGCCACTGTGCTTGCCATAAAATATCTGTTTAACAAATTTCAACTAAAGAAATGAAAATCTATTTACTGAGTCTGTAGGAGTTAGACTCTGCTTGGAAGGCGTTTTCAATATACATCATGATGTCTAAGTAAAAACATGCACTTAAGTAACTTACTAACCTGGCAGATGAAGGACATTGTGAGTTATAAGCAAAGGTTATGGCAGTTCAGAGAAGGGTGAACTTACCTCTGTTCTCCAGTGAGGGGGGTCGGCATTGCAGGAGGCTTCATCCAGGAGGTGGTATTTGAGCTCCCAACTACCAGGCACAACATAGAAGTACATAGTGCACCTCCTGGGTGAAGGGCTCAGCTACAACGTGGACTTTACTAACAAACTCTGTAGCTCTTTTTTATAGAGGGCTTTGCGCCTTCTCTGGAATGGTTGAGGGATATTTGTACTTAACTCAGAATATGAATTATATCCATTTGTAAATCTTAATTATATATACATACATATGTGTTTATATGTTTTCTACTCATGGAAACAACATTAACAATTATATATATTTTTCCACAGTGAAAATGTATATACAGGGTGGACATAAAGTTCATGAACAATTTAAAATAATTTACTATTTAACCTTAAAACATCACTATTTGAAATTAAAATAGTTTACTGTTTAAATTAAAATTTAAAATAGTTCACTATTTAAATTGCCAACAAACTTTAAGTTCATTCTGTATTTAGAATTAGCCAGCTGGGCTTGGCTTAGTTAATTCCAGTTTTATGGGCAACATTCAAAGCATTTTGAGGAGCCAGAGGAATGCCTTCTTCTTTCTATCAGGCCTGGTCAGGGTGTTGACCTTGGCCATAGCAATGTCACAGAGCTTCTTCATAGCCTGTTTGATTTGGTGCTTGTTGGCTTTGACATCGCAGTGAACACAAGTGTGTTGTTTTCTTCTCTCTTCTTCATGGCAGACTCATCAGTCAGGAGGAACTTCATGATGGCACAGTGGTCAAGATTGTTTCTCCTGGGATAGTTAGGCTCTTCCTGAGGTATTTGAGCTGCCTCTGGAGGAGCCACAGTGTCTTTGGCCACCAAAAAGTGGGTGATGTAGGAATATTCTTTTTTGTGTGTCGGTTGTTGCCTTTTAGCACTGCCTTCTTGGCCTTCAATGCCTTTGTTTTCACTTTCACTTTCACTTTGGGAGGGGCAGGAGCTTCCTTCTTCACCTTGGGTGTTATCTTGTGAAAAGTAACAATTATTTTAAAGTTTAAGATTTTCTTTTTTTGTTTTGAAACAGTCTCAAGCTGTCACCCCGGGTAGAGTGCTGTGGCATCACAGCTCACAGCAACCTCAAACTCTCTGGCTTAAGTGGATCTCTTGCCTCAGCCTCTCAAGTAGCTGGGACTACAGGCTCTTACCACATCACCTGGCTATAATTGTTAATGATAATTAACAATTATCATTGTTATTTTAGCTGGCCAGGGCAGGGTTCGAACCCACCAGCATTGGTGTATGTGGCCAGCACCCTATCCACTGAGCAATGGGTACCACCCTAAAGTTTGAGATTTTTTTTTTTTTCACAGAAGCCAGTGATACTTTATTATACAGGGTGTTGAAAAATGGACAGATTAACTTCTGTTAAACAATTTCTATCAAACATTTTCAGTGGTGCATTTGCTGATGAAGTTAACATAAGCTAAAAACTGACATTCACTGAGTGCTTGCAATATGTCAGACTCACTAAATATGATGCAAATTCTACTGTGAAACTGGAATCTTCAGTAGGACTTAGAACAGGCCCAGCTTCAAAGATTCTGATTTGCACTGACTGAGTACTCCCATTTCCAGAAGTTCAAACACCTCCTTTCTTATCTCGGGAATGTCCACCATTCTCCTCAACTTCTGATCTCTCCAGTTCCAGTCAAAAACCAGAACCTTCAAGGGGTTCAAATTAAGGGCACCTTGTTTAATAAGTTCTTTAACTCTCCCTGGAGTTCCTACACCCAGATGCACCATATGCTTCTCCAGTAATTTTACCTGCTCCTGGACCTTTATGCGTTTTGCAAATAATTTCATAACTTTGCTGTCTCCTCTGAATGCTGTCATTGACCTAATGAGCTCCAGGGCTTGGATAGCAGAGCTGTTGATAATCAGCATCAGGATCAATTTCTTCTCACTGTGGTTTTTCTGAAGTTTTACACACATAGGAAAGATTTCTTTTAGGTATGATGAAAGACTGTGAGTCAAATCATTGGCTTTGAGGAAACAGGACTCTGGCAGGCTCAGTTCTTCTAATTCAATCACTGAATGATTGCTGCTCTAATAGTCCTCCATCAGCTTCTGTAGGTCTGCAGGTGTCCCTGGTTTTGGCTCTGATTTTGCAAGAACATCAGTAATTTTCTTCTTTCTCCTTATCCTGGTCTTGGTGGTATCCTCTTTTGTTTCCCTTGGTTCTATCAAGAAACATTCTTTAGGCTGATTGGTTTTCTTTGACAGTGTAGGAACTGGAACTGTCTCCTGCTGCATAATAACTTCTGTGTCTTCTCCTCCATCATCTGATGCTGGGCTGCTGGCTGCTCTAACTGGCTGATTCTTCTACCACTCGTCTTCCAGATCATCTGCCATCTCTGTGCAGGATTCGACATGGGCAGGCCACCAGGGGCAGGCAGCCAAGGGCAAATTAGTCACATTTCCCTAGAGCCCCACAAATAGCTTTGCAGCACGCTGCACGCTAGGGTGGTCAAAGTTTGAAATTTGAAAAAAAAATTTCATGGAGGCCCAGCGCCTGTAGGGCACCAGCCATATACACTGGAGCTGGCTGGTTTGAGTTCAGCCTGGGCCTGTCAAACAACAATGACAACTACAACCAAAAAATAGCTGTACGTTGTGGTGGGCGCCTGTAGTCTCAGCTACTTGGGAAGCTGAGGCAAGAGAATCGCTTAAGCCCAAGAGCTTGAAGTTGCTGTGAGCTATAATGCCATTACACTCTACTGAGGGTGACACAATGAGACTCTGGTCTCAAAAAAAAAAATTTTTTTTCTTGGACTCTGGTCTTTTGAGGAAGCAGCCTGAGGTTGAAAAATGGAGGCAGTCCTCTAAGGAAGCCTATCCAATAGAAATAAAATGTGAGCCACAGATCTTTTCAAATTTTCTACTAGCCACGTAAAAGAAAAAGAAATAGGTTAAGTCAATTGCTATTGTTTATTTAACCTAATATGTCCAAAACATTAGTGTTTTCATAATTGAGCAATCAAAATATGTTAATGAATTACTCTGGTTATTTATCTGTAAAATTCATTCTGTGCATTACGTTCAGAGCACAGCTCTATTCAGAACAGCAAATGGCCAGTTGCTGCCACATTGAAGTGCAGCTGTAAGGGCTCTGATTCTAGGAACCTCAGAGATGTGACTGGCTAGAATTAAGAAAGAGAAGAAGATACATGTATGTGTATGGGAGAAATCTTTCTGGTCAGCCTGTGTAAAAACGTCTCAAGCTGTTGCCCTGGTAGAGTGCCATGGCATCATCACAGCTCACAGCAACCTTAAACTCTTGGGCTCAAGGAATCCTCTTCCCTTGTCTTTTCCATTTTTTTTTTCTTTTTTAAGTAAGGACAGGCTCTCAGAGCTGGTGTGAAAGTTAGGAGCTCAATCAATCCACCTGCCTTGGCTTCCCAGTAGTGAGACACCATGCCTGGCTTATCCTGACAAAAAGCAAGACCAATGTCTCTACTAAAAATAGAAAAACTGAGGCAAGAGACTCGCTTGAGCCCGAGTTGGAGGTTGCTGTGAGTTATGACTCCACAGCATTCTATCCAGGGTGATAGCTTGAGACTCAGCCTCAAAAACAAACAAACAAACAAACAAACAAACAAATATCTGCCCAGGAAGTCCACAGAAATAAAATAAATCAGGGAACTTATAAAGATCACATAAATAGGAAACAGGAAAAGTAACACCCCTAAAGTCCATTTTCCTTCAGTTTGCTGTTGGGACAATTGATGCCTCCTGGGAATTTTCTGCAGTAAAATCTGTCTCTGCAGTTCTTCCTGCCTGAAAAATAATCTATGTTAAGTCTCTGGCTTGTCTCAACTTTCTGTTTCACTTGGGGTATTAGAAACAAAGAGACAGTCTTTGCTTATATTTTGAAGTGAAGAAGGCACTGAAGATCTTGCAAACTTTTCCAAGGCTTCTTTGAGCCTTGTGTGATATCCACCTTCCAACTCCAGGCAGCTCTTCAGGTTATCTATGTAAAATCAAGATATACTTTCACTTGGGCTTCATTGTTATTCTACCGGCCATATACTATTTCAGTACACCCCCCTACACCTGCCCAAAATTATCCTCCAGGTGTAGGGTGGGCCTGAGTGAGGAACTCTGACATCTACTGCGCTCTCTGTGTACTTCCATTTAGTTCTCTCATCTATGCTTGGAGAAGGCTGTAGATACAGAGTGAATGGAGACACTGAAATTTTAAAGTCCAGTGATGGCTTCAACCCTTCAGATATCTCACCTTTGCCTTTGTTCCTTCTGACAGTCTTGTCATAGGAGCCTGGTGTCAGAAAAGGGCAGGAGTTCCTTGTAGCATCCTCCTATTGTAGGTCAAGGTCCCCCAAACACTTAAGTGGGCACCTCCTGATCTTCACCTTACC
>CAUYPK010090163.1:0-19454 GCA_963574355.1 Loris lydekkerianus
TACACTGATTTTATAGACCATTTGACATATTTTCATCACACGGGTTAACATAGCCTTCCTGGCATTTTCTTAGTTATTGTGTTAAGACATTTACATTCTACATTTACTAAGTTTCACATGTACCCTTGTAAGATGCACCCTAGGTGTAATCCCACTAATCCTCCCCCCGTCTCTTCCCTCCTTCTCACCCTTCCCCATATTCTTAGGTTATAACTGGGTTATAGCTTTCATATGAAAGCCATAAATTAGTTTCATAGTAGGGCTGAGTACATTGGATACTTTTTCTTCCATTCTTGAGATACTTTACTAAGAAGAATGTTTGAAGTATTAATCTTTTGTGTCTCAGGAAGACATCAAAGCAATAGGATATGAAAAGTAATATCTTTGGAACTAGGCCTTTTAAAAAGTGGATGTTATTCCCAAATTGATTTATTGTACTTAACATTTCAACCTGAATGTTAAGAAGCAGGAAGGTATAACATTTCACTGAAATGGGTCACATTTGTTAGAACACTGAATCCCTCAATCTTCTTTAAATATGAAAGAGGCTCCGCATGGTGGCTCATGCCTGTAATCTCAGTACTTTGGGAGACCAAGGCAGGAGGATTGCTTGAGGCCAAGAATTAGTGAAACCTCCCTACCCTTGTCTCTAAAAAAAATAAAAAAAAAAAAAAAAATGGTGGGATGTTGTGGTGTGCACTTGTAGTCCTAGCTACTTTAGAAACTGAAGCAAGAGGATCACTTGAGCCTCAGAGGTTGAGGCTGCAGAGAACTACATTAGTACCACTACATTCCAGCCTTAATAATAGAAACCCTGTCTAAATTAAAAAAAAAAATCCAAAAGAAAAATCCAGCATTTTAAATGACTGTACAAGAATTAGGATCTTTCATTTCAGTTCCAAAATATCAAGCCTGGTTGGTGGTCTGAAGAATAAAAGAACACACGAATAATTCTCTGGGTCCCTTATTGGTGATTTGCTCTGTCCTTGATATTTAAAGCAAGTATGGAGTGTGTAATGCCATTCTAGCAGGCAATTAAAAGCTGTAGGTGTTTTATGAAGCATCCTAATTAACTTGTCCTGTGGAAGAATGTGATTTTTTTCAATGAAGTATCCTGTGCACAAGAGCACAGGCCCTGGTTGCAGGCTCCTTCTATGTCACTGTTAAACTGTGTGTATATTTCTTCTTTGGATTTAGTTGCCTCATTCATAAAAATTAGGATAGGCATCATACTGGACTCACAGGGTTGTGAGAATTACTTGAATGTAAGGAATTTAGAGCCTGAAACAAATTATGTGCTTAGTATTACCATGGCGTGATGGTTGGCAAATGTATTTCCCTTTACCACTTTGAAAACCTAAAATTTTAGGCATTTTTTGGCTTTTAAGTTTTATAACCTTTAAAGTTTTATCCTCTGCATTCATATATTTTTTTAAGTAAGTTTACAAAGTGAGAATTTTACTTTTATTGTCTACTTTTAAATGTTTTTACTTGAAATATTTTGTGGGAATTATCTTTATTGATATTTTATTTGTATCATTTGTTTTAAGTTATCTTTAAGATTTAAATTTTCTTTTTATTCTTACCTTGTGCATGGGCTATTTCTAAGTATATTCTGAACACAAGAAACATTTAAGAAGTTATATTTTAGGTCTAATTTGTATAGTCTTGTAACACTGTTTTAAGCAAGATAAACTTTTATATGTTCATGGAAAACAATTAGATTTTGAATTTTTAAGATGAAAAGTGCATATCATTATTTTAGTGCTTTATGACTACATTTTTAAGACATAAAAATATTGTTTTGCCAATACTTTACAGGAGGTGAAATGCTATTTTTGTAGCTCAGTTACTCCATTCTCTCAGTTGACTAATTCTAGAAAAACCTGATTTGTTAGCATGGCACTTATTTTTCATTATTAATATGAATATAAATGCATTTTATGAGTGTTTTAAACTTAGCAATTACTGAAAAGCTGTGGCAATGTTTTTAAGTGTTAAATTTCTTTTTTTTTTTTTTTTTTCTTTTTAGGCTTCCTAACTAGGTTTGAATTAGTACAGCTAGTGCCTCCAGGTAATGTGTCATTAAATACATTTCTAAATTAGCTTAATATAATTTTAAAGCATTTTGGCATGACACAATGGGGACGGAACTTAAAAGTTGTACTTTTGAATAACATGTAAATTTATATGTTTGTAAGTTTATATAAACCACACACTTTTTTCTGCTCTCTCTTACATTTTTTCCAAATTCAGAAGAGTAACTTCATGGAGTTTAGAGGCAGTGAGCATAAATTAAAGCTCTATGTCTGCCTCAGTGCCTGTAGCTCAGTGGTTAGGCCGCCAGCCACATACACTGGGGTTGGTATGTCAAACCCGGCCCAGGCCTGCTAAACAGCAATGGCAACAACAAAAAAATAGCTGGACGTTGTGGCAGGCTCCTGTAGTCCCAGCTACTTGGGATGCTGAAGCAAGAGAATTGCTTGAGCCCAAGAGTTTGAGGTTGCTGTGAGCTGTGATTCCAAGCCACTCTACCAAGGGCGACATAATGAGACTCTCAAAAACAAAACAAAACAAAACAAACCACACACAAAAAAACCCAACTCTTTGTCTTTCCATTTTTAATACCTTTATCTAAGTATCATCAAATAATTTTTTCAGTCCTGGCTCAGCTTGTAAAACCCCAAAACAGTTGGGCAGTTCCTCAATATAATTTTATAAATTTACAAAGTGATAATTTTACTTTTATTGTCTACTTTTAAATGTTTTTACTTGTAATATTATTTATAAGTAAATAATATTGTGTAATATTAACAATATAGCCTTTGGCTGTGTTCTAATTTGTGGGGTGTGTGTCTGTGTATAAAACTCCCACCCTTCTTATCTGTTTGAAGCTAGAATAGGGTTGGTAAACTCCAGCTCCCAGATAAATTCATCCTGTAGTCTGTTTTGCATGGCCTGTGAACTAAAAGTGGTTTTTACATTTTTTATTACGATTTGAGTTCTATTTATATACTATAAATCATCACTTTTAAATGTGCAGTTTGTTGTTAGTGTGTTTGCGAGACTGTACAACCATCACCATTGTCTAACTGCAGAACATTTTCATTATCCCAGAAAACAATCTTTACTCATTAGCAGTCATTCCCCTTTCCTCTCCCCCTGACTTGGGCCATCACCAATCTGCTTCTGTCTCTTGATTTGCTTATTCTGGACATGACATATACATGGAAGCCTACACAATGTTGTGTGGACTTCTATGTCTGGCTTCTTTCACTTAATTTTTTCAAAATTCAACCACGTTGTGGCATGTATTAGCTCTTAATTCCTTTCTATTCCAGAATAATGTTCTTTTACATGGACATATAACATTTTGTTTATCCATTTATCAGTTGATGGACATTGGGTTATTTCCTGATATGGTTTGAAAATTTGTCCCGTCCAAAACTCATGGTGAAATTCAATCCCCAATGTGGCAGTATTGAGAGGTGGGGCCTTTAAGAGGTGATTGGGTCATGGGGCTTCTGCCTTCATGAATTGAATAACCCTTTCATGAATTAATGAGTTATCATGGGAGTGGGACTAGCGGCTTTATAAGAAGAGGAAGGGAGACTGACTAGCATGCTTAGCTACCTTTGCTATGTGGTGCTCTGTGCTGCTTGGGCCTCTGCACAGAATCCCTACCTGCATAAAGGCCCTCACAAGATGCAGCCCCTCAACCTCGAACTTCTCAGCCTCCGTAACTATAAGAAATAAATACTTTTCTTTATCAGTTAGTCAGTTTGGGGTATTCTGTTATAAATAATAGAAAATAGATATAGCCATTTTCACTTTGGGGGTAGTATGAATAATGCTGTTGTGAACATTCATGTATAGATTGTTGTGTGAGTATTTGCTTTCAGTACTCTTGAAACCTAGGAATGGGGCATATGATAACTCTGACTTTTTGAGGAACTAACAAACTGTTTTTGGCTTTTACATTTTTAAATGGTTGGAAAATTTTTTTCAAAGAACATTTAGTAATGTGACAAATGTGAAATTCAGTTTCATCATAAACTTTTACTGGAACATAGCAATACTCATTTGTTCAAGTATTGTTCATAGCTATTTTTTGAGGCTCAATGACAGAGTTGAGTAGTAGTGAGCAGATGATCTATCAAGCCTAAAACATTTATTACCTGACCCTGTACAGAAAAAGTTTGCAACCTTCTGCTAGAATCATGGGAGGAACCTGTTTTGTGGGGTCTTTGATTTTTGATATGTCTTGAGTGACGTAAAACCTGAGCTGATGAGGAAGGGTAAGTAGGACCTGCCATCGGTGGCACCAAATTCTCATAAATAGACTCTCAGTGTGGTGGTTTGGTGACTTTAGGGTTGTCTGTCAGGGATGTGTGTGTGTGTATGAGACAGAGAGAGCACTGAAAACTCAGAAAATTCTCTTCTGATCTTCACTATTATACATTTCTACTTTTTTCCTTTCTTAAAATGAAAATAATGTTTACTTGTAAAAAGCATCCCCGAATCACAACTTTCTGAAAGACCTTTTATTTATATTTTGGTGAATACGTTTCTCGAGATTTCTGTGTACAGAAGAACTTGTAGATAAGGAATTTTTACATAGGGTCAGGTATATTTTTTTCTGTTATTAGCTTTCCTCTGTTATATGTCACTATTATGTTACCATTTCTAAAACATAAGCATCATTACTTTCGATAGCTATAATGAATTTCGCTAATCTACCTTTTTTATAGGTCTATAAATAGTATATATATTTTGGGTTGCGCTTTTCTTACTCTACTTTGTTACCTGTGGTTTACTTGTCATTTTTTATAGCTGTGTATTTTTTCATAGTGTTATTATCCTTAAATTAATATTGATGAATATTTGGGTTTTCATTATCTTTCACATCTTGTAAAAATTATTCTTTTCTTTGTATATTTACAAAAACTAGAACTACTATTAATGATTGAACTGCATCTTATAAACTGGGGTAAACTGATTCCTCGTTAGGTTCACTGTTTTTATTGCATCCAGCAATGTGTGGTGTGCCCCTTCCTGCATCCTGTCTAATGCTGGATATTATCATTTGGATTTGTTGTATTTACCAAGTACTCAATAATTTCCTTAAAATATATTTTATGATATTTTATGGCCCTCTTCTTTTTTAAATTAAGATTTGTGACAACCTTAAATTTGAAATTTACTTCTTAAAAATTTCCATTTTTCCATATTATGATTTTTTTCTTTCTTTCCTTCTGTATAAAGTGATTGTCACTGTCCTTCAACTACTTGTGGAGTGATGTCTGGATGTAAAGACTGTATTTTGGTTTAAATTCTTGATATTTTTACCAGAGTTTGTGGTGTATTTTTCTTATAAGATGGCATCTCTCTAGGCTGGGCATGGGTGGCTCACATGTAATCCTAGGACTTGGGAGGCTGAGGTGGGTGGATTGCCTGAGCTTACAAGTTCAAGACCAGCCTCAGCCAGAGTGAGACCTTGCCTCTAAAGTAGCTGGGCGTTGTGGCAGGCATCTGCAGTCTCAGCTACTTGGGAGGCTGAGTCAAGAGTATTGCTAGAGCCCAAGAGTTTGAGGTGCTGTGAACTGTGACACCACGGCACTCTACCGAGGGTGACAAAGTGAGACTGTCTCAAAAAAAAAAGAAAAAAAAAAAAGATGGCGGCATCTCTCTATGCTGCCCAGGCTGGTCTCAACTCCTGGGCTCAAGTGATCCTCCTTTCTCAGCCTCCTGAGTAGATAGGCACATGCCACCACCTGACTTCATTACCAAAGTTTTTAATAAGTTATGCTGAATACATGTATATTTCCCATATTTTGCTGCGTTATTTTGATATTTTATTCTGTAAACTTTTTCATTTCTTTATTTGAGACGGAGCCTCAAGCTGTTGCCCTGGATAGAGTGCCGTGGCTCACAGAAACCTCTAACTCCTGGGTTCAAGCGAGTCTCTTGCCTCCGCCTCCCAAGTAGCTGGGACTACAGGCGCCTGCCACAATGCCTGGCTATTTCTTTTTGGGTTGCAGCCATCATTGTTGTTTGGCGGGCCTGGGCTGGATTCACCAGCTCATGTGTATGTGCCTGGCGCCTTAGCCACTTGATCCACAGGCGCTGAGCCAAATTTTTCATTTCTTAAGAGAACATAGAAGGAAGGTGAGCTGGACTGATGCCTCCATGAAAGTAGAGGGCCATGGTCCTGTCTCATAGGGGTGTCACTGGAACAGGTTGAGGCCCAGTGAAGTGGAGTAGACCCAGAGTCTGTAGTTTTTTCTTCTGTTTCTTGGTTCTTTGGCAAAGGTTGCAGACAAGAAGCCTAGTCCCTGTGAATCTAGGGGTACTCTTGAAGATGTCATTACTTTGTTAGGTATATAGAACAAAGTATCTGCTTCCTTCCTGCTTTTCAGAAATTCTCACCGAATGGTATTCAGCCTAAAAGAGACAGGCTGAAATTAGGGCACTGAGTTCTTTTCCATAAGTTTTTTTTTAAATCTTATTTGACCTAATTTTATTTTAAAATGTATATCCCTGCTTACTGGCAAATTATATTTAAGTATGCTAATATAGAATCAGCATGTCCATTCTGGTCTTATTTAATTTTCCATGAATTAAAAAAAAAGTCACCTTATACCTAACTAATATCATTATAAAAATTTTAACTAACACAAAAATATATAAAATAAGTCCATTCAACAACCCCTAACAGTAGCTAATAATTATTAACAATTTGATGTGTATCTTTTTTAGACTTTCTATAATGCATTTCGTATACTTAATGAACCCTAAAAGGCATGCACATATACCCTATATAAAGTTGGCTCTCTAGAGTATCCCTAGCTATGAAATCCACCAACTGTGGATCAAAAATGTAGCTGGGCCTGTGATGGTTGCATCTGTACCAAGCATGTACTGATTTTTTTCTTGTCATTATTCTATAAATAATACTAGATAACAACTATTATGTAACATTTACATTATATTACATATTATAGATAATTTAGAGATGAAGTATGTGGGAGGATGTACACGAGTTATGTTTAAATACTGTGCCATTTTATATAAGGGACTTGAGCATCTGAGGATTTTTATATCTGTAGGGAGTCCTTAAACATACCCCCTGGGAATACTAAGGGTCTGGCTGCATATTAAATACAGTATATGTAAATATAAATATAAATACAAATATATTTAGTGTGTAGAGTATGTAGGCATGAGTGTATATATTTTAGAGTAGGTTGAATATATTAAATCCTGGTTTCGTGGTCACATGTAAAACACAGCAGTCTGAGAAATAATTATATTTTAAAAAGTTGCAGAATTTGTATTTGCAACATATACCTAAGTATATGTTAAATATACATATTTTGTAACTTGTTTTTTAAAATGTAACATGTCTTGGACTGCCATTTCTTTATGGGAGAAGATTATAAAAATAGTTGTTTTGTTCGGAGTATATTCGAGCCGTGTGCAAGTACACTGGTTATAACTCGAAAGTTAATCAGATGCAGAATGGGAGCCTTATTAAGCTTTTCTTTCACATTCCTTTGATTTCAGATTGTAATTTTAGTGGAATTAAATTGGAATGCCTCAAAATAACAGTTTTGCTCAGCTTAACATGCACTGAGGATCTATTAATTTCTTCAACACACATTATTGTGGGCATATCTTCCACATGGCCTACACCGTGCCAGTCTTCCTAGTTTGATGCTGCTGGCACCAGGCATTCAGCAGTGTCAGTGAGCCCTCGTGATCTGCTCGTCCTTCATACTAACTGGATAAAAATGAGTTGCTTAAAGCTTCATGCGTACTGTACTGCACTGCACTGCACATGAGCCCCATGAGGGACCAGGCTTTTTGTTGGCTGAAATTGTTACATTTTCATTTTACTGTAGATATTACTATAGGCAGTCCCCAGGTTAGGAACAAGATAGATTCATTATTAAGTTGAATTTGTATGCAAGTTGGAACAGACACAATTACCTGTAATAGCCTCTGTTTGTAACTTTGAGTCATATGTCAGTCGGATGTTTATAGCTTGCGGAATTACTGTAATAGCCTCTATTCCCAAGTGTAAGTTGTATGTAACTTGGATGTTTGCAGCCTGCAAAATATTGATATTTTTTTCAGATCATTTTCAAACACAATTATTGAAGTCAAAAGACATTTTATTACCAATAAGTTAATATGCACATTAATATAAGTAAGTTAATAATATTAGTTATACCCAGCTTTGCATATGGCTTTATTGTTAAAGAATGAAGCAGTCTAATGATTTTGCTTTCAAAGATGGGAAAAAGTGAATGGACACAGGGGGGCAGCGCAATCCTTTCTGTCAGTGAGATTAGTGCTTACTTTTTATTAACCTCTTACTTTGGGTAAGGCATGTGTTTGTTCAGCCCAGTGATAGAAGCCTATTTTAGTGAACACTCATTCACTTAATCAAAGCATCAATAGTGATGCAGACTAGGCCTCAGCAAGGAAAGAGATTTTGCCTCAGTCATCTGATTTTAAATTCCCACTTACCTTGTGGCATCACCAGCCATTTGGCATCATGACAAGTGTCAAACTTTCAGAGCCTCAGTTTCCTCATCTGTGGAGAGGGAACAAAATGGGATCCTGTATATAGAAGCACATCATCAATTCTGATATGCTGTATAAGTCTTAGGTATTTCTCAAGCCAGTGTTGTTATTAGAAGCATATTTCTCTAAAAGTCTCATTTATTTCCTTTTTGGGGGAGAAGTTGTTCCTTGATGATGTCACTATCTATGCCATTAGCCTATTAAGAACCCTGAGTTCTTTCAGATACTTCACTTGGCCTGTGAGATTTGCTCAGCTTGTGAATATATTTACTACTTATAACCCAGGCTCTTGCTGTAATATCCCCTTAGTATGCTGACATTTTCATAGTGTGTGGCAGTTTGGATCTCTAGAAAATGACCAAAACTAGAGAGATTGTATTGAGAAGTTTACAGCTTTCTATTTACTTGTTTAACCCTGTTTCAGTCTGTTGTTATCCCTGTGATTCCGAAGGTAAGGTATGAGCTTGCTTCCGATTTTTGACCTCTTATTTTTATCTAAATTCTTGCTCAATATAGGAATAATAATTTAGTAGCTATCATTTTATATGCAGTAATAAGAGCTAGCCAAAACTACATGAAAGGACAAAGGAAAAAGGAACAGCCTACTGTGTAGAGCATCAAACCACACATCTAGATGTTTGTTCCCAGTAGGAACATGAAGGTGTTCACAGAAACCAGAGGAGTCCTGACACTGGTGTCAGGGAGCAGTCTTGACTGTGGCAGGTAATGTCCGGTGCTGTGCTTGGCACTTTGCACACTTTGGTTATTAGTCCTTAAAATAGTCCTAAGGGGCAGGTGCTATGATGACGTTTACATTATTTTGAAGAGGAGACTGATGTTAAGGAGTTTACGTAATTTGCCCAGGGTCCCACAGCTGGTAACTAACTGGTAGGCCAGAGATTTGAAACCAGTCTTGTCTGACCCCAGAACCTGGGTTTTTAACCTCTCTCTGTACTACAGGTTTCAGGGGAAAGTTGTATTTTGCTGGTAGGTGAGGAAATGGGCACATTACGTTCCATTTTCAGGTTGCACTTCAGAGTCTTCCGATGGAGGAAGAGTTTTTCTTTGGCCCCGAAAGGTAGGGGGGTTATTTCCATCACAGGGAGCATTGATGGAACAGGAGGCCAGGCCGAGCCTAGTAAATGAAGCAGATGTTAGAATCATGGCCACCTTCCTGCCTGCTTCTCCATCCTTCTTTATCTCTTTGCTCCCAGCATTCCACTCTCATGTAACCTGCTTCTTTTCATTGACGGCACTTGTAGTTTTTAATTATACATTTATTTGTATACCTGTTTAATACTTGCAGAGTATAAGTTCCAGGAGGGCAGGAATCATATCCGTCTTGTTTACTAGGGTCCTGTGTCTACAACTCTAGGCACATAGTAGGTGCAGTATTGAATACAGTATTTGTTAAATGTATAAATGAAAAATATATTGAAAAATTAATGAAGGGTAAGAGTCAGAAAAAAATTTAGAGATCATTTATCCTTTCTATTTTTATAGTTGGTATTTATTTTCTCTTTTTTATAGTTGTGGAAATGGAGTCTCAAAGAAGGTAATTAATGCTTATTGAGTGGCTAATGTAAGCAGGCACTTAATTTATCTCACTTTAATCATCACATTAATTAATTCCAGAAGCATTTGTCAAGGACCCACTGTGTTCCAGGCTCTAGTCCACCGGCTTGGGAGCAGCATCCAAGATCTTCAGCGCTCTGTAATGATATTTCAAGCGGCCTATGAATGATCGTAACAGTGTGGCCCCCTTTCAGGTGCAATGACCATTTTCTAGGGAGAGCCCTGTCAGAAATAAAATAATAGAAGAGACAGAGTCACTGCTTCCATCATGGAAGCAGATCATAAATAATTTCGTGAACAAAGGTATCCTTTAGTGATAAATACGATGTTGAAAGTAAAACAGGATGATATGATAGGGAGTGGCAGGGAAAGAATGTGCTTTGGGGTTGGGTTGCCACCTTTCTGATAAGATAACATTTTAACCAAAGGTGTATTTGATAGAAGGAAGCCAGCCATGAACAGATCTATAGAGGAAATGTTACAAGGTGAACAACAGGGCAAAACCCCCAGGGTAGAGGCAATTTAGTGTGTCTGAGGGACAAGAAGAAGGGCAGCAGGGGAGAGAGGCAATAGGGGAAGTAGAAGAGGTGAGCTAGGGTAAAGGGCTTAGATTTTATTCTCAAAGAGGGAAGCCTATTTGAAGGTTTTAAGCAGGAGCAAGGCACAGTCTCATACATATTCTCCAGTGTGTGGAGAATGGGTTTGAGTGCAGGAAAATGGAAGCAGGAAGCCCCTAGGAGGCCATGGCAATAATCTAGGAAAGAGGTAGGTGGTGTTGGGTAGGGCCAGGGTGGTAACTGTGAAGATGGAGAGCAGGTGTGCCCTGTCCTGCTTTATATTACTTTGGAAATAGAGTTAACAGAACTTGCTGATGGATTGATATTAGCAGTGAGAGAAAGAGTAGAGAAAGAGAAATCGCAAATGGATCTTAGATTTTTGGCTTGAGCGACTGGTGCCGGTTCCTCTGATGAGAAGGCTTAGACCTAATGTGTAGGAACGTGTCACAATTTTGCAGATCTATAAGACATTTAGGGTAAACGTGAAAGATGAACAAGATCTTAGCAGGATGAGAGGAGGGAATAGCACTTACAGAGGAGGGAAGATTCAATCACCAGTCCTTTGTGGCTAGAGTGTCTCTAGAAGGGAAGAGTGGAAAGAAATAAAGAAATGCTATTGTAGCAAATAATATAGAACACTTTCTTTCTTTCTTTCTTTTTTTTTTTTTTTGAGACAGAATCTCAATCTGTTGCCCTCGGTAGAGTATTGTGGTGTCACAGCTCACAGCAGCCCCAACTCTTGGGCTCAAGTGATTCTCTTGCCTCAGCCCCCCAGGTTAGCTGGGACTATAGATGCCCACCACAATGCCCAGCTATTTGTTTTGTTGCAGTTGTCATTGTTGTTTTAGCTGGCCCGCTCTGGGTTCGAGCCCTCTAGCCTCGGTGTATGTGGTCAGTGCCCTACCCACTGAGCTATGGGCACCGCCCAATACTTTCATTTGTACTTTGATGCTTTCCTCATTAGAACCCAAATATTTATATTAAATGGAATAAGTAGGAAGAAGAAACTAATCCATCATATTATTTCATGTAATGTCAATTATTTTCTGCAGTTGATATACCCCCCCCCCAAAAAAAAAAAAATATAGCCTCATCAGAATTCTTTTTTTTTTTTTTTTTTTTGATACAGAGTCTCACTTGGTCACTCTCAGTATAGTGCTGTGGTATCTTAGCTTGCAGAAACCTAAAACTCTTGGGTTCAAGTGATCCTCTTGCCTCAGCCTCCTAAGTAGCTGGGACTATCGGTGCCCACCACAATGCCTGGCTACTTTAAGAGATGGGGTCTTCTTGCTCTTGCTCAGGCTGGTCTTGAACTCAAGATTTCAAGCAATCCACCTGCCTTGGCCTCCAAAGTGCTGGGATTATACGGGTGGGCCACTGCACCTGGCCCTCATTAGAGTTCTTTTCACAAGTAAAACGGCATCACCAAACAGTAAATCTACCTCATTGACTATAGTTAGTTTTTTGTTGGTGCTCTGTGCAGGATCTACTGTCTCTAAATAGCTTGTGTGGCACCTGCTATGTGGTGGAGGATGGCCCATATGGCAGCCTCTCTGTCCTTCAGCTCAGTGGTTGTCAATCCCGTTAGACTCAAGTTCTTTTGATAATGAGTATTTTGTAGCATTCTTTTTGCCGTATCGAAAATACTATTTATAGTTAATATAATCAACTTATACAAATCCCTCCAAAATGTCAGTATAATATATCAACTATAATATAAAATAGTAACAGAAGGAAAGGGGTTTATGTGCATAATAAAATGTGTATATCTACATGCAAATGTTAAACAAAATGAACTATTGTATTTACCTGTAACATGATTTTCAAAATGCTGCACAGGTCTGGGTAAAGATCCAAACAAAACGGAATATAATCGCTCCCTGATTTACACAGTACCTACATTCCTGAGAAATTCAGTGTTTTTTAAAATCATGCAAAAATACTTTTTATTCATGTGTAACATAGGTTCTAGGCTCTGATAATTCTAAAATGTTTTTTAGTCCACAAAAATGTCTCATAAGACATTAGAAAGTCACTGGGGATGGGGAAGAGTGTTGGATGTGCAGAAGTGTCTTGAGCACTGCAGGATACCCTGGTACTTAAGGCTTCTGCCCATGAAATGTCCCCACAAATACCCCAATGTCTCGGAGGTTGGTGCCACACCTGCCGAGAACCACAGCTGTAGTGTAGGTATTCCCTGGGCCATTCACATCCCTGCATCACAAAATCATTGCACCCAGTCTGAGCTGTAACCTTTGTGAGTCTGGTTTCTCTTCTTTCCCCAGGTCCTGGCTTAAAGTTTGTCTTTACTAAATATTTGTTAAAGGAAATAATGAAAAGATAGATTATTTTCTTCTTTATTCTGTTTTGTGGAGCAACGCTTTAGTCTTTTATCTCTGTTACAACTTGGGAAGGCTTTAAAAAATTATCCAGGATCTTCCTACTTAAAAAAAAAAAAAAAATTATCCACAAGATAAAAAGTAGTAGAAATTATTCTCCTCTTGGATAACAGGTGCTGGGATAAAACTGTCTTTATTTGAGTGTTACCTCTGTCAGAACTTTTATTTTGTTAAACTTGGAGGTGTAGATACTTATGCTTTTTCCCCTTTCTTTCTAGCCTGGGAAGAGTTGGCCTATTATGAAGAAAACACACGGGGCTTTCTTTTCCCTGAACCCAAGCTGACACGTTCACACCCTAGGATGTGTAGGGAGGTGCTCATGAAGACGGCTCTAGGTTTTCCAGTAAGTAATCTGTGCCCGTCTGGCCTCTGTTGAGAGATACCTTGGGCCCTGGCCACATCTTCCTGACAGGGTTTGATCTTGGGTAGCTCGCTTAGTCTTGGTTGGTGTCCTTGTTCTGGTTAGCTGCCCAACTCAAAATACCAAATTATGCTGATTTCTATTATTGATCTGATAGAGGGAAGTCTCATTATCTAATCAGGCTAAATAATTATCATATTCGCATGGTCACATAGTTATAAAAAGATTTGTTCAACCTCCTCTTACTGCACATTAACAGAAAGACTAGTTTGTTTAATCACAGCCATTGTGATTAAATAAAGTAGCAATGGTAGTAATGTTATCTCTTATTAATTTTGTGCTTTCAGGTTTTTACATATGATTTTCCTCCTAATAATTCTCAAGTTAGCCAAGGCAGGGATTATAGTCCCCCTTTAACAGAGGGGAAACTGAAAGAGGCTTGTGGATTGATGTCACTGAAGGATCATAAATGACACAGCAGATAGTCAGTTGATAATGGATTTGAAGGGTATTGCCTGAACCAAGATTCATTCATTCTGATGTTATCTGTGATGATTTCTATTTCTGTAGCAACCTGAACAATATTCTTGACTTTTATGTTGCTTGGATGACCTGCATTTTAAGGACCATACCTTTGAGAATTATAAAATCCATATTTAATTTTCTCTTTGTGTTAGTGCATTTGTGTTAATATAAAGAAAATATCTGAGGCTGGGTAGTTTATAAAGAAAAGGGGTTTATTTGGCTCACAGTTCTGCAGACTGTACAAGAAGCGTGGCATCAGCATCTGCCTCTGGTGAGGGTTTCATGGGGCTTCCATTCCAGGTGAAAGGCGAAGGGAAAGCAGGTGTGTTACATGGTGAGAGCAGGAGCAAGAGATGGGGCAGGAAGTGCCAGGCTCTTTCAAACAACCAGCTCTCCTGTGATCTATTACATAAGGCAAGAACTCACTCATTATTACAGGGAGGGTTCCAAGCCATTCATGAGGGATCTGCCCTCATGACCTAAACACTGCTCACCAGGCCCAAATCCATCCCCGGGGATCAGATTTTGACATGAGATTTGGAGGGTCCAAACAGCCAAACCAAAGCACTCATTGCCTCATGAATTGTAATTACTATTATGTGATGAAATATTATTGTCTCCCTTTTGTTTGAGAGTGCTGTGCAGGATATGTAATACAAGGACCTCTGTTTTCTGTGATGCTTATGAGAACAGAGTTTCTAATTCTAAAATTTTAAATATTAAAATTTATATTTTAATATTTAAAGGTTGTCCTCACCAGAATTCCTAGTGACTGTAACTTTAAGTTCTTCTTTGTCTTTGAGGATTTGGTGAATGTCACTGAAACCATTTTGTTTCTCTAAGATTTCCTTTGTGTTATCACTTGTATCTATGGTACATGAGAGATGCTTGTTTTATTGTTTTGAGTTACTGGGATATTGCTCTTCAGAAGCTAAAAGGTAATAAAAACTGATGAGGATCAGTGGAGAATACTCTATTATTTGGTTTGCCTGAATTTTCTGTCAAATAAAAGCTGTGTGCAGACACTAAGCTGATTCCAGCTAAGAATCAAGGCAAGGAACATGGGCACGGTGGCTCATGCCTGTAGTCCTAGCACTCTGGGAGGCTGAGGTGGGTGGATAGCTTGAGTTCATGAGTTTGAGACCAGGCTGAGCAAAAGTGAGACCTGATCTCTATTAAAAAATAGAAAAACTGAGGCAAGAGGATCGCTTGGGCCCAAGAGTTGGATGTTGCTGTGAGCTCTTATGTAACTGATGTAGTCCCCAGGGCTACAGCTTGAGACCCTGACTCCAAAAAACAAATAGGCAAGGAGCAGCATACTTTTTTATATTTTCTCAAGTGCTATCTCAGTTTAACTTTATAGGCATAAATGGGATGAAGAACTTGTAGGAAGTTGTATTTATATTTACTTATAAATGTGGATAATTATCAGATAAAGGGAATTAAAAAATGTGGAAATATCCCCATATTCAATACATATATTGAAGTATTGATTCTTATAATTAAATTAATCGAACTAGATTTTAAACAATTTATAAAAAGAGGGGTTTTGGGGGGAAAGGGAGAGTGAGCAGAGGGGAGCGGGGGATGGGTGCAGGGAGGATAATTTGTGGGACTGCACCTATGGTGCATCATACAAGAGTACATGGAAAATTTACTAAATGTAGAATATAAATGTCTTAATAACTAAGAAGATGCCATGAAGGCTATGTTTACTAGTTTGATGAAAATATTTCAAATTGTATATAAAACCAGCACATTGTACCCCATGATTGAATTAATGTGCACAGCTATGATTTAATAATAAAAAAAAAAAAGAGGGGCTTTTCTCTGAAATGTTCTATAAATAATGTAATCCTAGCACTTTGGAAGGCTGAAGTGGGAGGATCACTTGAGCTCAGGAGGTTGAGATCAAATGTTCTATAAATAAAAATAAAACAATCGCTGTAGTTTTAATAATAGCTGATGTTTACTGTGAATTTCATTACAAGGATGATCTGTAGTCCTCCTTCATCTTGTGAAGTGGCTACTGTTTTTTCTTACTTTTATGGATGGGATGCTAAGGGGTTTCAGAAATGTACTGAATGTCACAGAGGTAGTAAGTAATGGAACAGGAGTCCTCCTGCTGCCCTGAGGGTTTGCACTCTTACTCACTGTATGATGCCAATTTTCTCATAGTTATTTCAGCCCATTATCCTTTTTTTTTTTTTTTTAATTTATTATTTTACTTTTTTTTTTTTTTTCTTGCAGTTTCTGGCTGGGGCTGGGTTTGAACCTGCCATCTCTGGCATATGGGGCCGGCGCCCTACCTCTTTGAGCCACAGGCGCCGCCCCCCATTATCCTATTTCTTTTCATTAATATTATAGGAAGTGAAAATGTATTGCATGTACAGGTGAGACAAACCATTTATTTTCTCTTAGGTTATTACTTTATTAATAATTAGATTTATTTCCTCCACTAAAATGTAACTGTTTCTTTGTATCTTAATATTTTGTAGCTTTATTTCTCTTGATGCCATAACAGTCTTTTTTTGTTTTCCCTCCTGGTGAGGTCAAGAATTTTCTTTTGGGGAGAAATAGTATCTGTGCTTATGTTAAGATTGAATTTGTAAAGCAAGCAGAAAGAGTACTTTAAAAAAATTATTTTTAGTCAATAATTTATTATTTTTCTTTAGTGTAATAATTTTAGAAATTTGCAGTTTAGTCCTTTTACTGGCATAACCATTATCACTATCATCCCATTGCCAAGGAAATTAGACTAGATACAGTCTTTAAATTTCATTTCTATAAACTAAATAATGCTATGCTAAAAACAGCACTGTCCGAAAAGGAAAAACACATTCCTCTTTATGGTCTGTAAGCCATTGCAAGGAATGGAGGTCATTAAGGCACACAAGAATATCTTTTGGGATATGAATTCCTTACTGGTAGGAGACCTCCCTCCTCCTCTTTAGGCAAAGAGGTCAGGATCTTGAAAACCTATTAGGCAGCTGCATGTACAGTGGATAGTTATGGAATCAGATTGTCTGTGTCCTGTTTTGTCATTAATGGCTGTGTGACTTTGGGTAAATTCTTTAATCTCTATGTACCTTAGTTTCCTCATCTGTAAAATGGGACTGTAGTAGTGCATACCTTATAGGATTATTGTGAACATTAAATGAGGTCATATATGTATAGTGTTTACAGTAATATCTGGTATATAGTTAAGGGCACAATGAATGTGGGCTGTTATTATTTATTATACTGTCATCTGAGGGTTGGTATTGCCTCCCTATGAGGCAATGAGAAAACTGTGGCTCAGACTTATTTAGACTCAGGCCACTGTGTGTTTACTGTGTCCCCTTGGGGGACATGGGGCTTAGCACACATGTGAGAGTCTGGTGATTCCAGTGGTATCTACCAGGAGCACTGTGGACCCTGGAACTCTCTCCACCCCCTTCTTCACGTGGGTCATCTTGTTAACAGTAGATGAGGCTGTGCTAGTGCATTATCGTACATTCTTCATTACAGTCTCCCTGGATTGTCTGGCTCTATATAACAACTGAGCCTCTATGTTTATAAGCCCCAGAATCATTTTCTTGAGTTGGGAGTCTAGGCCCTGCACTCTTGTGGAAATACTGTGCATTATAAGGTCAAACAAAACAAAACACCCCAAAACACTTAAGGATGTTAGTTGTGCCTCTAAGGACTGGCTGCATAGACAAGATGGGTGCATAGGAATGAAGGAAACAAGTTGACCAGTTGATCCATTAGGCCCGTGGAGGGGCAGCATGGGCTTTGTGGTCTGGCTTAGTTTCAATTCTTGGCTCTACTGGCCCAACTGTGTGACACTGGGCAACCTATCAGACATCTGAGCCTGTTCCTTCTGTGTATGAGAACACAGTGGGAACAGGCTACACATGTTGTGTGAGGACTAAATGAGAGCCCACCTGGGAAAGCCACTAATGGCACATGGCACATGGCACATGGAGTAAGCATGCAGTATGCGGTTGACATTCTTTCTAGGGTTTTAGGTGGTGCAAATCCTTTTTGGAAGCACTTTGAGTGCAAGTTATAAACATGAAAATGAAATATCACAGACTGGAAGGAGAGATCTATGGAACTGTGAGCTTACCTGGAGGAGTTTGGGTGAGGCCAAGCTTTGAGAAAT
This sequence comes from Loris lydekkerianus, assembly GCA_963574355.1. NCBI lineage: Eukaryota > Metazoa > Chordata > Mammalia > Primates > Lorisidae > Loris > Loris lydekkerianus. Next base: position 18,160 of record CAUYPK010090163.1, read on the forward strand.
GCCCAAGGTTTGGAGGGGAAAGAAGAAAGGGAAGACATCCTTGGGACAAGGAATAACTTGGCGAAGGGTTGTTATCTGTGGGAGAGTAGAGCTGATGTGTCATGCTCAGAGGAGACAGCGGAACTCGGATCTAGTTCCTGTCCTTGTTGTGCCATTTATAAGCCATGTGACCTTCCTTGGGAAAATTGCTTTATGTATTGCTAAGCCTCGGTTGCTTAAGAAAAAAATTGTATTCTTAAAATAACCATACAATAAAATTAATGTTTTTTTGGTATACAGTTCTATGAATTTTAATGTGTATATAGATTTGTGAAATCACTGCCATGATCAGGATGTAGAATAGTTACATTGCCCCCCCCCCCCCAATATCTCTCATGTTACGCCTTTACAGGTACACCCTTCCCGTGAGCCAACCGTAGTCTTGGAATCATACATCATAACCTTTTGAGACTGGCTTCTCATACTAGGAGGAATGCCTTTGAGATCTATCCATGTGGTTATGTGTGTCAGGGTTTTTTTCTTTGTTATTACTGAGTGAATTCCATTATATAGATGTATGATAGTTTTTTCACCCATGAAGAACATTTGGGCTGTTTCCAGTTTTTGTTCATTTCTCAGTTTTATCATCTACAAAACAGGATGGTGATGATAATTGTACCTATCTCATAGGATTAAAATAACTAAATAGGGTAAGATGTGTGTGTGTGTGTGTGTGTGTGTGTGTGTGTGTATTAAACACAGTATTTTAGACAATCTGGTGCTGAGCAAAAGATAGAAGTATTGATCAATAAAACAAATTGAGTTTGGAATTAGATCTAATAAACATAAATATTTGATTAAAATATAAAGCAAGTTTTTCAAAGCAGGTAGGTAAGGAATGAGAACCTGTATCTATTCCTCTCCCTAGGTAATCTCATTTAATTCCATAATGCAGTGTAGAGTAGCTAACAGCATTGACACTGAGTCCAGAATCAGTTACCAGCTCTGCCATTGCTAGATGGACAAGATACTTAGACTGTGTCTTAATTTAGTCATCTACAAATTGGAGATCTATTAAGACCTCCTTTATAGGGTTGTGCTAGGATTAGATAAGTTAATATATACAAAATAAGACCTGGATCTGGTACTTAATATAGCATTCAGGGGTGGCAAACAAGTTCAACTACGCGCTCGGAGATCGCTCCTCAGAGGTCCCTCCTCAGAAGCAGCATAACAAAATCCAAACTTGGCAAAGAGCCACAGTATACAAAATAATGATAAGAGGCAAAGAGCCGAAATTCATTTTGGCCGGGAGC
>CAUYPK010090164.1:0-25712 GCA_963574355.1 Loris lydekkerianus
AATACTTTGTTTTGGGGACACAAAAAAAATAACAGAGCCTGGGTGGGGTAAACACCATAAATTTTTTTTTTCATGGGTGTGGACGGTGGGATGCCTATTTAAAGGTTTTGGTTTGGGGTGGCCCCCCCCCCCCCCCCCCCATTCTCACTCTGTGTGGTACAGAAGGCCAGCCGCCACCTCCCTCTGTCTTCCCAAGGTCCTTCCTCTGGCAGGCCGGTGTCCTAATCTACTCATTTTACAAGGACCAGTCACACTGGATTAGGGCTCAGCCTAATGACCTCATTTTAGCTTAATTACCCTTTCAAAGGCCCTATCTCCAAATACAGTCATGTTCTGAGTTAGGTCTTCAACATGAATTTGAGGGAGAGACACAATTTAGCCTGTAACTGGGGCTTTGACAGACACCTTCTTTCTTTTTTGGAAAAATAACTTTAGAATACAAAGAGGATTATGTAGATTTTATGTAATTTACTATGTATTGGTAATGTTTGCAGGAAAACCACATCGATTTTGTAACAAGTTTGTTCTTTTGAATCTTTCGTTTAAAAAATAAAGTTCAGCATACAGTGAAGTATTTATATTGGTCTCTGTTCTTTACATGGATGGTTTTGCTTTCATCCAACCCTCCCTGCCATCCACTTCTAGGATAGCTATTCCAAAAACTAAGTTGCTAAGAACTAAGACAGGGCAATGAGAAGGGTAAATATTTGGGAGGTGTTTTTGACAAGTCAGTTGCTGTCATGGCGCTGTTTTCTTTGGTGAGTGCTGAAGATCCCCAAGCAAGAATATTACTTTCTAAAGAGAAATGCTTTCTCTGGGCTACACATTATGAGGATGCCCTTGAATCCCCAAAGGATGCAAGTTGTAATGAACCTGAGAGCATTCTGCTTGTCCTTTCTGGCTTACTTATACCATTTTTGGTCATGTTAGTTTTGCAAAATACTGATAAAACCATGCAATTAATTAGATTGTTAGCGTTCAGATTTTACCGGGCAATTCTCTTACCTTACAGGCGAGACTTCAGAAAGTATCTTTTCTCTTTTACATTAGGCAAGTCACAGTGTCAGTATCTTTCTAGATATAAAGGGAAGAATCAGGATATATGGTTCATTTAGGGACCAGTGGTTTATATATTATGACGTGAGTGTATATCCTATTAAAGGTTTTTATTTTTGTGGTGTGGCTTTTTACTTTCTCTTTGGTTACAGGTTTCTCTTGATAAAGGGGACAGAAAAGATAGGGATTTGCATGAAGACCTATGGTTTGAGCTGTCTGATGAGACCCTGTGTAATTGGATGATGTTTGTACGTCCAGCCCAGAATCACCTGGAGCAGAACCTGGTGGCTTACCAGTACGGCCACCATGTGTATTATACGACAATAAAGAATGTGGAGCCCAAACAGGAACTGAAGGTACAGTGCTGGGTTCACAGTGCGATTTGTGAGCAACAGCGACTACTTAGGGTTTTTCCTAAAATTTTTTTCCCCTAAAGTGGGATTGTTACAAAAGCGGTTCTTTCCTGGTAATTTACTCACTTATTGAGTAGCTCAATAAGTAAAGAAAAGCTGTCCTGTCTTTGAAACTGTCAGCTAGGTCATCTGTAAGTCCCAAACAAAACATGTAAAAGGAAATTCCTATCCCACACCATCTATCCTAACAAATTCTTGTGTTTCTTTTGCTTTCTTTCTTTCTTTTCTTTCTTTCTTTTTTTTTTTTTTTTTTGAGACAGAGTCTTACTTTGTTGCTCTTGGTAGAGTTCTGTGGCGTCACAGCTCTCAGCAACCTCAGACTCTTGGGCTTAAGTGATTCTCTTGCCTCAGCCTCCCAAGCAGCTGGAACCATAAGCACCTGCCACAACACCCAGCTATTTTTAGAGGCAGGGTCTCACTTTTGTTCAGGTTGGTCTGGAACCCCCGAGCTCAGGCAGTCGGCCCGTCTCGGTGCCTTTCTCTGTGCTGTCATCTCCTATCTTCAGGAGTGCCGCTGCTGCTACCGTAGTTCTAAAATAAATGCTCCACAGTTGCCTGTGGGATGTTTCCCCAAACCAGGGGTGGCCTTTCTGCAAGTTTTGACACTGCTTTCCCATTCGACTGAACTCATCTGTGTCTTTTCCCTCAATTGAATTGTCTGTATCCCTGGTAGTTAAGTGGTTTTTGATTGAGTCAGTGGGAAGTTTCTGGCAATTTGCTATCTGATGCCTTAATGAGAGGCCCTGCAGGCTGCACGCCAGCCACACATTGCTTTGAAATTTCTTTTGTTTATTCTGAGGGAAATGGCAAATTTTGGGGGCCTGTTTTTGCATCACTTGGCATCCACTCATGGGGTGCCAGGAGGCTCACAGTGAATGAGGTGAGAGAGAACTGAGAACTTGGCCAGGTTTGTGCAGGAACAGGAAGCAAGGAAGGGAGAGCCGTGTCCTGGACACAGCTGCAGGATGCCGTAGCATGCGGGACACATTCTGGTTTCTGAAATGTTGAAATGTAAAAAAAGGAAAAACACATCCTGGAATTGATGGGTTAGAGTAGAATTCGGAATAGTAAAATGCTAAACCACCTTTTGAAAGTCCAAACCTGGCCATAGTTAAGTAAATTATAGAATACAGACTCTATAGAATATTATCCCACAGTTTAAAGATGAAGTCTCTGTTAATATTTCCATATATTTAAAATAATGTTCCCTAAAATTATAGATGATCCGTTGATTTAGTGATTAATATATAGAACCCCAGCCATGTATCAAACACGAGGAAAAGACAGACTGCCTTCCTATGTTCAGGGATCTCGTATTCTAGAGGAAAAACAGAACGATGTGAATAAGCAAATAAGATCACAGAGGGGTAAGTACCAGCAAGTGACAGGAAAGGGACCGGTTTAGGGTTTAGATGTGTTTAGGGGAGGCCTTGTTGGCTGAGCACTGTAGAACAAGAAGGGCTAGCACAGCAGAGGGTGGGGACAGGGGTGAGGAAAGGAGCCCTGTACTCCTGGGGGTGAGACACAGGGGCAAAGGCACTGGGGTGGGAAGGAGCTGGTGGCAGACCCTCAGACCCTCTCGGCTGAACGGTGGGCAAGACAGCATGACGTGGTCTGGGGCTAGGAAGGTCACAGAGCCCTTGGACACTGTCATTGAGCATTTAAGGTTTATCATGAAATGAGAAGACGTTGCCTGCATGATGACATCTGATTGTGTTTTCATCAATACAGACACTATAATTGTTGTACACATTTTGGGGGTATGTGTAATGATCAGATCAGGGTACTTGGGGTTTAAGGAGGCCACTCTGGCTCCTGTATAGATTGCGGGGAAAGACGGGGGTGGGGTGGGAGGCTAGTCAGACAATTGGTAGAACAGGCAGCTGATGGTGCTGGCTGTGCGTCTGGGCAGCAGAAGCAGGCAAACATCTCAGGAAGTGGCCGCCCTTGCTAAAGGCTACAGAAGCAAGTGGAAGCATCAAAGGCAACTTTTGGGCGGAAGGTATTTGCTGAGATGTGGAAGATAGGCGGGGTGGGAGTGTGAGTTGGGAGGTATTAGAATTCCTTGCTGGACAGGTTAAGTTTGAGCTGTTTGTGAAACATCCAGAAAGCTGGGTCACAATCACTCAGAGGAACAGAGAAGGAGGGTCTGGAATGGAGACCTTGACGGGATCGTTAGCATGGAGTGCGTTGGAAAGGGATACGATCACCTGCGTTTAAAATCAGAAGGCCTTGGACTTGGACTAAGCTTTTGAGGAACACTGCTATTTACAAGTTAGGGAGAGGAAGACAGCCAGAGAAGGAGAGTGAGCAGGAGCAGCCAGCAGGTGGAGGGGGGAAGCCTAAGCTGAGTGTGGTTAGGATTTGGAACAGTCAGCTGGTTGTCCCAGTCAGAGGTGTTTGGTGGCCGCCACTAACAATTACAACTGTGTACAAACCTGTGTTTAATAGAGATTAAAAATCAGGGCAGCCTGTTTATTTAGATGAAGTGACTTTGGTATATAATTCCTATGAAGTTGTTATAACAGCAAAACAATTTTCTAAAGAGGAAACAGAAAACATGCAGTGTGCCTCGGCAAATGGACTTCTGACTGGTGGTCTGCTGGAAGGGTATAGCAGGGGAGACTCACGGCATGATTTTTTTTTTTTTTTTTTTTTTTAATGAGCTGTGGAAAAGCCTGGATTGTTTCATGTAAGCAGGAGAAAAAACTTAAGCATGCAAAGAACATCTGGTAATGTAGTTCTTGATGATATACTTGGTTCTTGCAGGTATGGTACGCTGCTTCCTATGCTGAGTTCGTGAACCAGAAAATTCATGACATTTCTGAGGAAGAAAGGAAAGGTGGTTGGACGTTTATATTTTACATTTTCTATATGAATTTTAAATTGTATATGTTATATCTTTGTTCATCCTCTAGATTTTCTATCTCAAAATATTTCAGCAGATATTCCAGTAGATTTTTTAGAGCTGTACATTCTCCATCTAATTCTAAGATCAAATTATAATGACATATTAACATTTCTTTCATGGGTGCTGGAAAATAGTATTTAATATAATGAAAACCTCCAAATACAAAATTAGAACCTAGATCAGAGGGTGATTCCTATCTCTGAGGACAGAACAAGGCCGGCCTTGGGTTTGTTTTTAATGTAAATGTTGCTGCAGTGTAATCTGCGTGCAGAAAGGTACACAGATCAGCGGTAGACGCCTTGATGGACTTTCACAAAGGGAATGCACCTTTGTAACCTGTACCCAGATCGGGACAGAACATTACCAGTATCCTAGAAGTTCCTTGTGCCTTCTGATTCTCACTGCCAAGTATAATTACTCTTCCAGTGCCACATGTAAGATGTGCTTATAATAGAATTGTGGATAAACAGAATCATGTGATATGTACATTGTTTGTGTCTGTGGCACCTTTTGCTCAACATGGTGTTTGTGAGATTCATTCACATTGTTCTATATAATTGTGATTTCCTCATTCTCATTGTTTGATGGTCTGTTGTATTAACGTATAATGAGTCATTTGTCCATTTTACTGTAGATTTTGTTGTGGGGTGCAGTCCTAACATTGACCACCCAGAATAAGGCCAGACTGCACAGGTTAAGGGCACAGCCTTCTACAGACTTTACTCCCTTCAGACACTGGCTACAACCTCTGTGCTTCCCAAGCCATACTCACTTCTGACCAGCTAGTTACAACACAGGGGGCTCCCTGTAGCCCCTCAGGTTTGATTATTTAGTAGAATGACTCATAAAACTCAAAGAAGCGGTATACTTAACAATTACAGTTTTATCATAAAAGATAGCTTCTGGACCAGCCCAGTGACGAGTGAGGTATGGTGAGTTCTGGAAAGGTCCCAGTGCAAAGCTGCTACAGCCTCCGGATGCGTCCCCATCCTGACACATTGACATGTGATACCAACCATAGACGATTTCCTGGGCTTTGGTGCCTGGAGTTTTTATTGAGGTATCATCATATTGGCATGACTGACCAAATCATTGGCCAGGAGACTGAACTCAAATCACCAGCTCCTGATCCTCTTCCCCTCCTGGGGGTCAGGCTGATATGGCCTGGCTCAAAGCCCCAGTCTTCTAATCACCTAGTTGGGCTTTTGGCAAAGCCTCCTCACCCTCAGTCATCTCATTAGAACAAACTTAAGTGTGGTGAAGGGCCTGCCCTGAATGACAAAGACATTCATATTACTTGGGAAATTCCAGTGATTTAGACATTACCTCCCAGCATCCAGGGACAAAAACCAGTCAGATTCTTTCCTGGTCAACAGAATCGCTTCTAGTTTTTGGCTGTTTTGAAGAGTGTTACTATGACCATTTGCTTTAGGGAACATGTGTGCACGTTTCTGTTGGTGTCCATCTGGGAGGGAGTGGAATTGTTAGATCATTTGGTATGCAAATACTTAAGTTTATTAGATACTTCTGAACATGTTGCTAAAGTGATTATACTGGACATTGACTTTTAGGTCATTTGTAGTAAAGAATACCTTCAGATTATGAAACTTGGGTCTGAATGGTTATCTGAATGCAGATTTCTCTTGTAGTATTTTTTGTCTTTCCAGTGTGGTGAGGGGTGTGTGCGTGTGTACGTGTGTATGTATTTAGGGGAGGAAGAGAGTGGTATAAAGGTGTTTGTTCTTTTAATGTCTTGTACAACTAACTGTACCAGAAAATAAGATCCTAGAAAAATAACTCTTTGCCCAATTTTAACCTTTGATTTTTATGACAAAATGGTAATGCAAATAGCAGATACTGTCTAATTGTGAACTCTTGGGTTCCAATGAGATGAGAGTGGTGGGGATAGCAGGCATTTCAGTTTCATTGGTGTCTATTGATTATCATCCTTTATAATTTCTCTCCTGTGACTAGTTCTTCGAGAGCAAGAGAAGAATTGGCCCTGCTATGAATGCAACCGCCGATTTATAAGCTCAGAGCAGCTGCAACAGCATCTTAATTCTCATGATGAGAAACTGGACGTGTTTAGCAGGTATGGATGAAGGGGAGTGGCCCCAGCATACTTCATGAAGGCTCAGAATAATTTCTGTATGTATTGTCCATAAGCAAATCAGTGTCTCCATGTGTGTTGGTGAGCATGCCTGAGTGCACACAGGTGACCAGGGGGGATGCTGAGGGAGACGTCTTGTTTGTCATTTCTCTTCCCTCCTGCTTTTCACTTACCATTTATCCCTTTTCCAGCAAAACCAATACCAAGCAATGGGAGATCCTCTCACCTTAGTTAAATCTCTTTTAAGTAGAGATTCTGAAATAGGAGCATTTGAGATAGCATGTATCTTTAACATAATATACATCTCTGCTTTTCAGACTTTTTTCAGCAGTGATTCTTTTATCAAATTAAATCATCTGTTTAATTCCACTATATAAAAAAGGTAGATGAGGGGGAGAATCTTAAAGGGTAGAGTGAGCGGGGGCTGGACCAGGTAGGGCCTTATGAGTAAAGCTAAGAAATCTGGGCTTTATTCTAAAAGATCACTCTGAATAAAAATGACACCAGGTTAACTTACAGTAAGACTGAAGATCAGAAGTCCAGATCAGAAGTTATTGCAACAGTTCAGGTGAGGAATAAGGGTTGTTTGGAAAGGGTAGTACCAATGGGACAGATACAGGGTTGCAAACTTTTGTAGGGAGGGTTGGGAAAGAGAGGAGACAGGCTGGGATAGCAGCTAGGTAAATAGGAAATTGGACATTCTAGGGAAGTACCATACAGTTGCCTGCAACATTAGTGCCCACTTGAAGTTCATGGCCATGGAAAGCCAGTGAGACCACCAGCATGGCTGGGTATTGTTCCACAGCTTCATTAAGCTGCAAGTGGCCTGGTGCAGAGTGGGCTAAGAACTGGACACTGCAGGGTCATGGCTTTGCCAAGTGCAGACAGTGCACAGTGAGAATAAGGGAGCAGCAGTGGGAATGGGAATTGAGTGTGTGTACAAGGGAGTGATCATAGCAGGTGACTTTGGGGTCAAGAGTGTGTACAAGGGAGTGATCATAGCAGGTGACTTTGGGGTTTATACGTGGCAGAAGGGGAGAGAAAGCATCAGGGGATCCAGGACTGCACATGAGCGATAGGAAGGTTGGACTGGAGATTCTAGTGACTTTGAAGGGCTCTTGATCTGGGTATGAGAGAGAGATAGTGTCAGAGTGGGCTGTGCATGGAATTGGGGGATAAAGGCTCATGTGGATTTTAGGATCTGGGGTATGACCACAAGAGTAAATATCTCAGGATGGGGCAGGTGGGCACAGTGAACTTGAAGTCATTCCTAAGACTCTGCTCGTGGCATTTTTTATGTTGTATTGTGCTTATGCCTCTAAGAGTAAAATCCATCTCGTATTAACTCGATGTCTTTAGATTCTAGCATAATGCCTGATACATAATACATAAAATGTCAGTTAGCCACCTTTTGAAAGAAATTTGAGATTAATTAGGAAAAGTTGAATTTTGACAAGATATAATACTATCAGATATTTTTTAGGTGTGAGATGGTATTATGGTCATAATATAGGGAGTCCTTTTGATTTAGAGATACATACTGAAATATTTACAGATACAATGATGCTTGGGATTTCCTTCAAAGCTGCGTGTGTGCCGGGAACTGGTGAGGATATAGACGGAAGGTCAGCCATGACTTGATGATCAGTTTTGAAACTGGGTTGTAGGTCCTTTGGGCTCAGCATGCTGTTCTCTGCGTTTTGCCTAGGTTCAGAATTTTCCATCAGAAAAAATCTTTTAGAAGTTCCTGAAAAAAAAAAAAAAAAAAAAATATATATATATATATATATATATAATATTTGTTAAATTGTTGAATAGATGCATGGAAGAATAAAGCATGATATGATTGATACCAATCATACACTTCCCCCACACACAACTCTAAAAGAAGTTTGCATGACATACTTTCTGGGTCTCTTTTATAAAGAAATTTTTGTGTGTTACAAATACATTGAAGGGATAAAATTTAATTGATGTTTACAGGCGTGTTATGGAACAGCTAAATTAGAAGTTGGTTCTGATTTTTCAGAAACTTAAGTAAAACAAGAAAGGTCTTTGAATTTTAGTCACATTTCTTGGGAGGAATATGAGGTGTGGGTGGGGGGGAGGGGAGGGAGCATGGCCATATCTTGCCTTAGATGACGTCTCCTGGGGACAGAGACACACTCCAAGAGGCAGTATGTTCTGTCCTATCTGCAATTCTTACATCATTTCAGAAGCAAGATGTTTTAAATGCTGTGAATTTTTATACTTCTTCTCTTTAGAATAATTTAAGACATCTCTTTGAGCAGCAGGGAGGGCAGAGGAGACATTCAGAAAGCATCTAGTAGCAAAACAATTGTTTCCATTAGAGAAAAGACTCAGGGAAAGCAGTACAGCTGGAGCACGTGGAAACGTGGGCTTAGTCAGGATCACTGGGGCACTTTAGTGATGGAGTGTTAAGTAACACCATGATTTGTAACCCAATCTCTCGTCCCCAGAACGAGAGGCAGAGGAAGAGGACGAGGCAAGAGGCGCTTTGGTCCAGGTCGACGTCCAGGACGGCCTCCAAAATTTATCCGCCTGGAAATAACCAGCGAAAATGGGGAGAAGAGTGACGATGGGACACAGGTACTGGGGACCAGACAGAGCTCCCCTAGAGGCCCAGGTCCTTTCCTCCATGTCAAAACAGAGGCCTTTCCTATCAGAGCTTTGTTGCCCATTAATTAAAGTGTGATTGGAGGATGGCAAAAGAATGTATTTTCAAGTGTTAACTTCCAACCCCCCCCACCCCCAACTTGCTGCCCTATATAAAGGTTTGAAATTGACCGGAGATACCTGGGGTGGACTTTGCTTAAACAACCAAATTATTGATGTTCCAAAAAAGCCGTATCTCCATCTTTTCCCGGTTTCCATCTTCCCTGGTCTGTAATTTCTCATAGTTTTTGCATTTCGTTCATAGTTACCTAATTAACTTTCCCAGAGGGCGGGTATTTTTTTCTGAGCCTTATGAATCTACTCATTCAGAAATAAGCAGCAATTCTAAATCCGAGTTGACAGTCCCCCTTTCGGCGCTGACCTCTTATCTAGGTAGGGAAATAATCCCAGGTTATTGCAAATTCCAGGACTTGCTGCATTTCCCCATAAAGGAGCAGTTTGATGAGGCTGAACCAGCTGCTCTGAACGGGTTGGACCCACCGGAGCAGGCCGGCATCCCGATCCCGCAGCTGCCGCAGGAACCCCAGTCCTCCCTGGACCCGGAGCCCGAGCCCCACGCGCTGCACGCGCCGCCGCAGCCCGAGGAGAGCGTGGCGCCCGCCGCGAGCGCGCTGACGGCCGACGACATGCGCAGAGCCAAGCGCATCCGGGTGAGTGGGCGCGCGCGCCGTGCGTGCGCGTGGCCGCGGGGCGTCCTCCCGCCGGCGGCTGGGCCGCGCCGTCCGCAAGCCGGTCTCCCATCCACTTTGGAATCTTGCGTGTAGCCTGTCACGTACTCGGTCCCCTAATTTTGGGAGACATTATTAACGTCCCTATGTCCCCGTGACAGTCCAGGTAGGCCGGCGTGGCTGGTCCTAGGTTCTGTCCATTTGGTGATCGCGGAGCTGCCCGGCTTTCCGCAGCTGCTGTGCTTAGCACGTGTGTCTCAAGGAGCATAGCCGTGTCCATCCCCAAGTTCACAGATGGGAAATGAAGAAATAAACACGTTTAATTGTAATTGTTATATTGTAAACAGACTCATCGGTGCCTGATCATAGCTCTCAAGTTAATTTTAGGTAACTAAATTTGCTTGTCTACAGTTTCCAAGGGGAGACTGGCAAATGTCATTGCTCATCAACGCACAGGGACCTTTGTCCAAGTTGATAAGGGCAGGTGTGTTCCGCACACCTGGGGGCAGCTTGAGCCAAAGCGTTAGGTTTGGAAACCAGTCAATGTCTCGCGTGTTGTGACCTGTGTCTTGGCTTCAGACCGTGTGGCTGAAGGGCTTCTGTGACTTCTAATTCAGATGTGTTTTCTCTTATTATTTCACAAACAGCCTTTGAGTGTGGAAAACAATACGGTTTTGTGTGATAAGTGTACTTACAAAAACCAATGACTTGACGGGCAGCTGAGCACATACAGACTTCTGTTGGTACATTACACATAGATGAAAGAGACTCTAACTTCTCAGACGTCATGATTTTTAGATGCATGGTCATTTTAGCTTATGTTTATTTTGTATTTCTTATTTGCCTGTAGGCTAGAAGGGACCTTGAAAAATAGTCCAGTCCATTGCCTTCATGTAAAAATACATTCAAATATTGATAGCAAATGATAGCTTTGAGGGACTCATAACTGCTCTGAGGTTAAAAAGCCTTTATGAGGGCCTCGTGATTGAAATATATAAAACTTTTGGCTCAGTGTATATTATTTCAAAAGGTTATGTAAGCCTATAGAAAAGACCAGAAAGGAAAAAAGCTATGAATTCATATCTTCCTATCATTCTACTTTGTTTCCCAGTCTATACTTACTTCTCTTGCTCAATTACTGTCTTTTCTGCTTTGGCCATTTTGATTTTTCACCAAGTCCAGAGAAATGCTTGCTAGATTTGATGGAAAAAACTAAAGCCCACATGTATAGTAGGCATTCAAGCATAGCCTAGCTGTAATTGTATTTGTATTCCTGAATGAGTTGGGTTACTGGTTTTGTTAGAAGGTTCCTTATGGCAAAGCCAGAGCTGTGTGTATGTGGCTTTTGGAGGTCAGTCTTAGTTGAGCTATTTTGTTTTTTCTTCTCACACATTCTAAGAAGTAGGGCTATGTATTTTTTCATCTTTTCTATCCAGGTTGGTAATGACCAACTGAAGGGAAGTCTTCCAATCCAATTGGTAATGTAACTATTTTTCTCTCCTCTAATGCTGCCTGCTCAGTTGGAGCTGCAGGTAGGTTTGTTTCCTGTGTTTCCCATAACAGAATGTCACTTAAGTGTTTGCCTGACCTGCTGTTCTTTGCAACCTGTACTTAGTAAATCCTGGTAGAAATTACAATTTGGTTGCTACAGTAAATGTAATTTAATGAATAATGTTAATTTATTTGCAAACAGATCCATGAATAAATTGTGGGCTGCTGATGCCTCAGATACAAAATGAAGGATAGGACTAAGTGATCTCCAAGGTCCCTTCCAGCACTGAAACCACTGAGTGACTTATGCAGTGGTTTTGAGTTCTAATTGTATGTTCCACACAGTGCTAGGTGCACTCTAGGAGCTTATAGTCGAAACAAGTAGGCAACAGGAAGGTAGTTTACGCGTAAGTGTTAAATGTAAAGGGATAGCTTATAATTGCTACAGAAGGTTGGAAGAATGAAAGGCCAAAAAGAAAGATGGAGGAATTGGGATAATTCATGGATGAAGTGAGACTAAGACTGGTCCTTGAAAAAGAGATAGGAGGAAGGCAGAACATTCCAGAGAATGGTAGCCACAGGCCCAGAGGCCCAGACACAGGGATGTGCGTGGTATGCTTATGGGACAGCACAAAGACTAGCTTGGCCCTAGCATGGGGCGCCTGCGGAAGGATAGTGAGGAGTGAGTTTTAGTGTCAGGATCGAAATAGTGTGAAAATTGATCAATAATTTAGGTTCCTTTTGCTATTAAGATCAAATTTTAAAACATTTTATGGTCATCATCTACAGAGGAATCTGTCCTCTCAGAATTCATTGCAACATGAGTTCAACATGAGTTGAATAACAGAATTTAGCAGTGATGCTATTTTGATGGCCCTGGAGCAGCTGATATACACAGAGCATGTGTGATTGACAGGAAGAACCACAATGGATTCATGTGCTCCCTCCACTGTTTTTCATGATTTTTTCTAGAAATGTGTACTGACTGTGGCTCTGAGCTACAAAATATACCTAACAGTAGAAACGGCCTACACATGGGTCAAGGGGTAGAAACAGCTTCAGTGCTTTTACTACCTGGGATGCGAGGATCACATTAGTATTGTTAGATCAGAGAAAGAAACAGTCTAGTTCTTGAGTACTTAGACAATGTTCAGGGCTCCCTGGAAATTGCAAAGATGATAAGGTTTGTCAACAGAACTGGGAAAGTGGAGCCAGGTGGCCGCTCAGTTTAAATCGAGTTTCTCAAGGTACTTGTGCTAATCAGAGGTGACAGAAGACTGATTAGCATAATGGACCAAAACAAAATCAAGTTCTGGCTGTGGCACCCACAAAGAAATGGAGTCTGTAGTCAAGCCAAAATCAATTCCTCTGCCTGTGTCTGTCCTTGGATGCTTCACTGCACTTGAATAAAAGAAATGATTCTTCAGAGCAAGGCAAAAGTGCTCTGAATCATGCATCCCTAAACCTCGGAAATGCATCTGTTTATCTGTAGTATTCCTATAAAGTTTTGAAAGCCGATCAAGTAGTAACAGCTTTTTGTGTAAAATATCTATCTAGACAGAGTAAAAACATTAGGTGACTGCTAAGTCATGTGTGAGGAAGTGAAAGCAAGCTCTGTGGCTGATGGAAAAGATCTATTCTTAAAGATCTCTGCAGATGCTATGGAAAAGACCTAGAGATATTTTTTTGAGTTTCATGTGAAATATATTACTTTAATTCTCAAACTACTGTGAAAACTTCCTCTGAGCTAAGCAGGTTATTAAGGGATCTAGAGGCAATGGAGAATAAAATATTAAGTACTCCCCGAAGCAGCCCATCGCCCTGGAAGGCAACAGAATTGCTGTTTATCTACTCAGTGTAGATACAGGCAGCATCTTAAAATTCTTACTCCTAGCCCTGTTAGACAAGTCCTGAGAGACATTTTCCAGTCTGTGCACTACATTGTACAGTAACTGTGTTCAGAAATCTCACTAAATAAAAACTCATCATTTTACTTTCCCCCAAATAATCATTTCACATTAAATTTAGTTTAGAAGTTGTTGCTTATCAGTATTTGAAATTGAGTTTAAGAGTTGTTCGCTGTACTTTTTCATTGTACAAATAATGCAGGAGGTCTCTGCTAATGCTTCACCTGTTCCCTTACAGCTACCTAGGCAAACCTATTCACAGATATGTTTTTTGAGGGCTTTTCCCCCTCATAAGTCTCTAGAGCTTTCTCTTAGTGTTTTGAGGAACTTACAGATGAGTCTTCATTATAGCACAACTAAAATATTGATTCTGTATTCTCTGTGTGAAAGATGATTCTGTTGATGTGCTCTCAGCAGAGCATGAGTGGTTTTTCCAGTAGTGGTGATGGATTTGCACTGAGTATCCCTGTTTTCTCCCTCGGATTTCCCCATAACAATTGCATGAATTTACAGGATGGCTAATCAGCATTAGAAGTGCAATCTGTAACCGAAAACAAAAAGCAAAGTTGCCTGGTGTAGGCAGGGAACAGAACAATATGCTTAACTGAGTTAGCATGACATTCTAACCAGTAGAACTCACTTAGCTGCACTGGGACTTTGCTCTCTGCGTTTTCTAAGTAGGAAGGAATGGAATGCACACATTCCACTTAGGACGTGTGGTCCTGTCTGGGGAACAAACACATTCACACAAATCGGACTCCTTCATTTTCCTTTCAGTTCTTTTTCCCAAATTGAAATTTATAATACACCTAGCATAAAATTCACCCTTATAAAATGGTTTCCAGAACAGTCCCAAAGCTGTGCAGCCATTAACACTATTTAATTCCAGAATATTTCATCATCCCCAGGAGAAACCCCAGGTCCGTTTCCTTCTGCACCCTGTCCCTGGCAAGGACTATTCTTCAGGTTTTTTTTTTTTTAATTATTTTCTTTTGCTAAACATTTTAACCAAGCTTCAAATTCTTTTTCTCAAGGACTTCAGGAAGTAACATTTGGCTGACTTGATCCAAGCTCTTTCCTGCATGTGTGACTTACCCACATATTGTCTTTCAAATCTTTAATTTTTATCCCATTCCATTCTGGGGTTTGTTTTTATTGTATTTGTCTTCTATGAGAAGCACTTTTCTTGAATGTTACTTCAATCCTTTCAAAAGAAAACTCATTAATGACTTTCTATAGAAAAAGAAAAAAAGAAATAAAAATACAAAAGAAAACACATGTACATAGAAATAAAAAACACACACAAAAGGTTTGTCTTCTCAAGATGAACTTCGGGGATGGTTTCATTTTCAGTGTCTTCAACAAACAAATCTTTCAACTGTGTGCGTCCTACAGTTTAACTTTTCTGGGAAGTCTGTGATTGGAGAGATCATCCTCTCTTTCTCTCTGAAACTGTGATGCACTTGAACTTTTAATTTCCTCACCAAATAATCACATCTGTGTGTGTCTTTCAGAATGCAGCTCTTCAGCATCTGTTTATCCGGAAGTCCTTCCGGCCTTTTAAATGTCTGCAGTGTGGGAAGGCCTTCCGTGAAAAGGACAAACTGGACCAGCACTTGCGCTTCCACGGGCGGGAAGGGAACTGCCCGCTGACCTGTGATCTGTGCAACAAGGGCTTCATCAGCAGTGCGTCTCTGGAGAGCCACATGAAGCTCCACTCCGACCAGAAGACTTACTCTTGCATTTTTTGCCCAGAATCCTTTGACCGCCTTGATTTGCTGAAAGATCACGTGGCCATTCATATCAATGATGGCTACTTCACCTGCCCAACTTGTAAGAAACGGTTCCCAGATTTTATCCAGGTAAGTGTCGGCCACTGAGATTCCCATCTGCTTTCTTCTTATGGTAAAAGAAACTTCGATTTCTGGAACACTGAGTCTGCCTCGTATCCGCAGTGTCGTCCCTGCTTTGCAGCAACTTTACAATGAGAACAGTATTTCTTCAATCAAACCACTTTTATAAACAAAAGATTATTATAATCCTTAATTGTCCAGATCAGACATTTGGATGTTTAAGTTCTATTACAAATAGTAAACACCCAGATCTGTTGTAATTTTTAAAAAGTCTTTCTTAATCTTCGCCAGTATCCATAACTCACAAGATGTACAAAGTCTGTAGAGGACATACTCTTATTGCCCAATTCCTGGGCTGGAAAGATCCCCTCCCTACCACTGTGGTTTCCTGTCTTGCTTTACTAAGGCTATGGTGTTTGCAAAGAAATAAGAGAAAGTTGATTTATAGTATAATTTTGTGTTAAGCACTGACTAACTCCCTGTAGAATCTGGGAGGGGCAAAATGATGAAAGTAAATTTCAGAATATTCATGATTTCATTAGGACTTCAAGTGATATTATTTTTCTGTGCTAGTACTACTGTTTTTTTTTTTTTTTTTAATTACCAAAGCGACAGGAGATAAGGACTTAATCATTGTTCTGCTAGTGTTCAGAGGCTTGGAAATTTTCTCACTTCACACAGTTAGAAGGGTTGCTTTAAGGCAGAATTTAATGACAAAAGAAACTCTAAGAATAATGAAGCAAACTCTCTTAGGAATAGGTTTTTTTTTTCTTCTTAGAGACTGGGTCTCACTTAAACCCAGACTAGTCTCCAACCCCCTAGTCACAAGTGACCCGTCTGCTTCAGCCTCCCAAAATGCTGGGATTTAAAGGTGTGAGCCATTCTGCCTGCCTAGGTATTTCTGTATGACTCACTACTTAACTTCCACCTCAACTCTTTTTCATTGGACATACATGGCTAAAAGAGTTCAGAAGCCATATTCCTTTATTTAAGTAAAGGGAATAAGTCCCAATTAAAGAGAAATGACCCCAAAATTGTCACTTTCATAAATAGGTAATATTTTCTATCTTGTTTAATTCATGTCTTTAATTCTTCTGAACCTGCTTTATGGGAAGATGTAAAGAATCAATTAGTAAAAGGTGCTGAATTGCTTCTATACATATTAAGGACAGAGAAAAGTGAGGAACAATTATTTTTTGTCTTTCTGTACATCATTTTTAGCAAGGTTTATTTAAACCCAAAGGAATGCTTTTTTTTTTTCTTTTTTAACTTATGGAACAATTTAAGTGGAATATTGCTTCTAATAAAACAAAGGAGGGACTCCATATCATCAGGGTTTGACAGGAAAGCATTCTTTCTTCCGGTCTTCAGCTCATCTGGGAGGTGAGGATTTCTTAGGCGTTCTGGCTACTCGTTTCCTTTCTCTGTGACAGGGACAGTGTGGGACAGGTCCGATTGTCACCTCTGGCGGATTCCTCCGCCAATGCCTCGGGCGCCCCCTAGTGCTCGACAGCTGTCTGCGGCCGTTTCCTTTGGTCCCCGAGCGCTCTGAGTTCCCCGTGGTTTTTACCCCCAGGTGAAAAAACACGTGCGCAGCTTCCACTCAGAAAAGATCTACCAGTGCACCGAGTGTGACAAAGCCTTCTGCCGTCCCGACAAACTGCGACTGCACATGCTCAGGCATTCGGACCGCAAAGACTTCCTGTGTTCCACCTGCGGGAAGCAATTTAAGGTACGAGGCTCAGGCTCGCGCGCGACTGCGGCGGCGCTCACAGCTCAGGAGTTACCCTGAGCTCAGGACAGGTTCAGGGCCACTTCCGAGGAACTGGACTTGAGCTGCTCATTGGGCTTCTGTTTGACTTGGGTACAAAGTTCAGGGACAAAAACTTTATTACCTAGCGTAAATTCTCCAAATAATTAATTAAAATCTCCGAACAGAGTCATAATGCCTCGCTTAAAAGGATCCAAATATATAATGACTAGTGGAACTTAATTGTTATTGAAAATTCCTGCGAGACCAATACATTTACTAACCATTCAGTTCAGGGGATTTTTATTGATTGCTTATTAAGTACATGTATAAGAGCAGGTAATTGAGCCTGTTGGTACCCGGACTCTCATCTAATAGAGGTGAGAATTCAGAAGGACCCTGACAAAGGTCTCCTACTTTGGAGAATGTTAATGATTTCAAGGATTAAAATGGAAAAATAAGTATCCTGAATCTGTCTCCTGGAATTTAGAAACAGCTGAGCAGAAAGTTGCAGGAGACTCAGAGTTAAGTAAATAAATAGATGTGAAAATAGTAAAATATTCTTCATTTGGGGTTATCAGATAATTCTGTGGCAATGTTGTTGAGAGGGGAACTCTGCCGAATATGCTTATAGGTCATACTGGCATAGAAACTGAAAACAAATCAGAAATGGCTGCAGGAAGGGAAAACTCTGCGTGTATTTGTACGGGATGCAAAGACCTAAAATATGAGAAATAGAATTTTCAAAGCTTAAGATTTGTGGTAAGGCCAGGCATACTCATGCCTGTAATCCCAGTACTCTGGGAGGCTGAGGTGAGTGGATTGCCTGAGCTCAGGAGTTCAAGACTATCCTGAGCCAGAGTGAGACTCTGTCTTTAAAAAAGTCAGGCATTGTGGCAGGCACCTGTAGTCCCACCTACTTATGAGGCTGATGTAAGAGAATCACTTGAGCCTTAAAGTTTCAGGTTGCTATGAGCTGTGATGCCACGGCACTCTACCCAGGGAGCAACAAAGTGAACCTCTGTCTCAGAAAAAAAAAAAAAAAATCGTGGTGTTACGTAGAATATAATATTGGAGATTGTTTGATATATAGTAACAAAATTTGAAAAATATAACTGGATCTGGGTTTTCTGTTTTTCATTTTTCTTTCTTTCTTTCTTCCTTTCTCTCTCTCTCTCTTTCTTTCTTTTTTTTTGAGACAGGATCTTGCTCTGTCTCCCCAGTTAGAGTTCAGTGCAATAATGTCATCATCTTAGCTCTCTCTAATCTTAAACCTCTAGGCTAGAGCCATCATCCTACCTCAGCCTGTCGAGTAGCTGAGACCACGGGCACCCAAACTACACCAGCTAATTTATCTATTTTTTGTAGAGACAGGGATCTCATGATTGCCCAGGCTGGTCGCAAACTCCTGACTTCAAGTAATCCTTCCATCCTGGCCTTCCGAAGTGCTAGAATTATAGGCACGAGCCACTGTGCCTGGCCTAAATTTTTTTCTTGAAGATTTATATCAAAAAAGATTTCTGGGTTGCATCCAGTGGCCCACGCGTGTAATCCTAGCACTCTGAGAGGCCAAGGCTGGTGGATCACTTGAGCTCATGAATTTGAGGCCAGCCTGAACAACTCTCCTTCAAGACCCTATCTCTACTAAAAATAGAAAAAACTAGCCGGGCATTGTGGCAGGCACCTATAGTCCCAGCTACTTGGGGGACTGAGGCAAGAGGATCACTTGAGCCCAAGAGTTTGAGGTGCTGTGACCTATGACACATGGCACTCTACCCAGGGGGACAGAGTGAGAGTCTGTCTCAAAAACAAATAAACAAACAAAGATTTCTGTCTTATAATGTTGTTTGGCTGTCTGTCCATCCTATCCAGCTTGTTTTGCTTTTTTCATTTTTGTACCAGGTATCATTTTAACACCTAGGAATATTTGAAAAAATGTTTCTGCTTCTCTTTTCTCCTTTATTTTCACCCAGTATGTTTTAGACAGTGTTCAAGCAGGGAAGCAGAGGATTACAGGATAAGGGATTTTCTTAAATAACCCAGAATTTAATTATAAGAGAAGTTAGAGCAGTGAGGGTCAGAAAAGAGAAGTCGGAGGATTAGGGAAGTCTAATGCACCTGCAGAAGCACTGTCTGGCTGGGCAAATGGGCACTGACCTGGGCATCTGGGAACACAGGCACTTCCAGCTGCAGGAGGCCCAGGAAGGAGAGCTCTTGTGGTCTTCCATGTCACTGCTCCTGGTGGTGGACATGGGGTTTGGTGAGCAGTGGTTGGGGAGAGAGCCAGTGGCTAAGTGAGAGAGAGGAGGATGAGTGGGGACCCAGTGGCACCTCTACACCAGACAACCACCTTCAGGTGACCCACAGAGTGGCACAGTGCTGTTTCATTCCCACCTTCCAGCCGGGGGCCGTTTACTCTTTTGGCTAACTTGGACTGGAACCATGCCCGGAAGGGGATTCCCTGTAAATGTTCCCCTTAGCCAAGCAGAAGCAGCACAAAACCACCACATACCTTCAGTACATTGTTTCAAACTATAGCCAGAGAAACTGCTTTAGAGAACAAATCTCTGATGCCGTATCCTTTATGAAAGACCCTGTAATAGCTCTTCATGCATCTAGGTTCCAAAGTTCTTATCGCTTAAAAGATGCTGTGGGATTTGGCTCCTGATTACCTCCCCACTCCCCACGTGCACTCCGGCCGTGCTGATGGACGCCAGTCTACTTGCATGTACCCTTCAGTCTTTCCTTGGGGCTTTGCAGTTGTCAGAATCTCATATAATTTTACCTGTCTGATGTCACCTCATATGGGGCATTTCTTGATTACTAGATTAAGTGCTTCTCCTGAGAATTCCCGTAGGACCTCTTCCTGGCGACCGTGTCACAGCACTTGCCTGCCCTGAAAACTGTAAGCCCATGAGGGCCACACTGAGGACAAGCTGGGACCTACTGACTTTAGGAAGCTCACAGTTTAATGGAGAAATCAGACATGTACATTAAGAAATTATTGTTGACACTATAATAGAGAAAAGAATAAAGTGCTGGGAGAGTGATGATATCTGGTTTGGAGTGCAGGGGGGATCTCATATATTAATATAAGGCGACACGTTTGAATTCACTAGAGGATGGGGAAGAACGCGCCAACTAGAGAGTGGGAGAGATGAGGGATGAGGGAGGGATAAAGGCATTCTGAGCAGCAGGCATAGGGCACTGCAAAGGTCAGGGAATGGTGAGGGGGAGTGGCGGCGAGGCAGGCAGAGCCAGTGGGGAGAGGAAGCTGGGGAAGTAGGGTAAGCCAGCACGTTATGCCAGGTAATTAGGCTTGCAGTGAAGTGTAAATTCAAGCAGAGGCAGTGGGAGTGGAGAAGCAGGCCCATATCCAGGACAGGTTCTAAGGGAGGGCTGGCAGGAGCTTGTGTCTGGATGGTAGAGTGAGGGCAGACAGCCAGGAATTGAGATCTGTGGCGTGGGAGGCTAGATGTTTGGGGACACTGCTCAGGGGCTCAACTGAGGCAGGAGGAGGGAGGGTGAAGGAGGTAAGTTAGGATGGGAAGGCCCTGTAGGGATTTGTCATCCAGTAACATGGCCACCACTACTGTGTGCGTGGCCTGGTGTGATGTTAGTGCTGGGCTTTGGGATTTGTACAAGGTTCAAGTTAGGTAAATTGATCTGTTTAAAGTGAATAAATGTGGGGATTAGCAAATGCTGATGCTTAAGAAAAAATGGAAATGCCACAGAACGTTATCATTATATCTGCACTAAAGAAAGCTAGTGTTATTTAGGGCAGTGTTTTGATCCAGATTTTACTAAGAAACTCTGAATATTCCCGTCCGGGCTGTCCAGGGAAGATGGATGGGGATAGGAAGAAAGAGCGGATCAGTCATGTCCATTAGCAGAAGAGGCAGGTCGGGGAGAGGTGCCTGGTGCCTGGAACTCTGCATTTATCAGAAGCCGCGATACTTGGCAGGCACTCAAGGAACAGTTCTCAAATAAATGTGCTGAAAAATGAAGTTCCTATACCAAAAGGTGGGAAGAACTGAGTTGCAGAAAGGTCAAAAGTCTTTACAAGACTAATCACAGTTTAATCATGGCCTGGAGGAGAGCGCCTCACTGGATTAGGAAGTCAGCACTTTCTGAATCCTTTACTCAAGATGGCCTCTAATTTTCTGTCCATGGAAAGTCTCATGGCAACGTGTATCACTTGATCATTAAGGTAGAACCTGGGCCTCAGGCCCATGCTCCATCCTCAGTAGACAGTGTGACTATTTACTTAAACTTCTAAATCCACAAGGTGAGAGATTCTTTTTTTGAGACAGAGTCTCAGCCCTGGGTAGAGTGCTGTGGCGTCACAGCTCACAGCAACCTCCAACTCTTGGGCTTAAGCAATTCTCTTATCTCAGCCTCCCAAGTAGCTGGGACTATAGGTGCCCACCACAATGCTCGGCTATTTCTTTTGTTGTTGTTGGAGCTGTTACTGCTGTCTGACGGGCCCAGGCCAGGTTCGAACAACTTGCCAGCCTTAGTGTATGTGGCTGGCACCCTACCCGCCAAGCTACGGGCACCACCAGAGATTCTTAACTTTATTTGGGTTTTAGAAGAATATCATGTTTGTTGAAATGTGTAGGAATTGAAAATCTAACATTACCTATCATTCATTATCAGTTTGTCTTACAGTTCAGTATTAAATGTATTCCATGTATCCTTAATAATCTCTATACAAATACAAAGCCTTTCTTCTCTCTCTCTTTTTTTTTTTTTTTTTTGAGACAGAGTCTCATTCTGTCGCCCTGGGTAGAGTGCTGTGGCATCATCATAGCTCACAGCAACCTCAAATTCTTGGGCTCAAGTGATCCTCTTGCCTCAGCCTCTCAAGTAGCTGGCACTGTAGACACCTGCCACAATGCCTGGGCTAGCTTTTCTACCTTTAGTAGAGATGGGATCTGGTTCTTGCTCAGGCTGGTCTGGAACTAATGAGCTAAAGCAATTCACCTGCCTTGGCCTCCCAGCGTGCTAAGATTCCAGGCGTGAGCCACCCCCACAAAGCCTTTCTTTTCAAGTCAGTCTGTATCTCTGCTGTTTAATGGTGAGTTCATTGGAATGCACATCCCTGCTTGACCAGCCTATTCCCAGTCCCTTGAACATGCCCTCCCATGTCCCAGTGCTCCAACAACTCAAACACCTTTTGGCATTTTGTATTGATTTTTAAAATTTTTTAAATTTATTATTTAAATTAGTAAATAATACTCATTTGTATTATTCCTTTAATAAAAACTTTCTACCCCCGTACTTACTCCCTTTTCAAAAATTCTCTCCAAATAGCGAAAAGACAAACTGCGGGAACACATGCAGAGAATGCACAACCCTGAGAGGGAGGCCAAGAAGGCCGACCGCACCAGCCGCTCCAAGACGTTCAAGCCTCGTGTCACGTCCACGGACTACGACAGCTTCACCTTCAAGTGCCGCCTGTGCATGATGGGCTTCCGGCGGCGCGGCATGCTGGTCAGTGCTGGTGTCCAGGGGACGGGACAGGCACACAGTTCCCAGTTTGTGCCTCTGTCCTTCCCGGCCCGCCCCTCTCCAGAGAGCCAGTCTCTGCCTCTTCCTTTACTAGTTTCGTTTGTCTTTACCTTTGTCAGTCTCTTTGCTGTTGTCTAATTTTATTTCTCTCTTTTTTGTGTGTTCCCAGATATATTTTCTGGTAGGGTCTTTGCCTTCTCTCTGACTGTCTCCTTTTAATGCCCCCCTTTGCTAAATATCAAACATAACAGAAGGAACCTTTCCATCTGTGCAGGGTATGTGGCCCCAGGTCGGCAGAAACATCAGTTGTGATAGCCACTTCCACTTATGTGCTCTCAACTCATTTTGACCTTGTTACAGCTGCAGAATATATTTCTGCCAGGAGCTGAAAAGCCGTAGAGCAATATTTGAAGTGTAGAGCCTTAGTTTGTAATCTTCTTCAATGTTCTCAGTAAGCTTAGGGCATCAAATAATGAAAAACAGGTTTGCATCAGGATAGTGCACTAGAGAAATTCACACTCGTGTCATTTTCCTTTTTCCAACAGCAGGGACTGTTGATGGGGTTCCCAGTGACCCAATTCACTTTTAACTCTTTGCTGAATTATTGTTAACTCCTGCTCCCCGTGACCGTGAATGCTTTGGTGACACATGGGTCTGATGACACCAGTTCTGACCAAATGCTTTACTGTTCCGGGGATTCAGAGAATTTCAGATGCTTGCCATCATTGTCAGAGGCATATGTTAGCTTCTGTTTGTAATAGGGTGTCTTTTTCTCATTTGTTCTTTGTTTTCACTTTAGGTGAATCACTTATCAAAGAGACACCCAGATATGAAGATAGAAGAGGTGCCAGAGTTAACTCTACCCATCATAAAGCCCAACCGGGATTACTTCTGTCAGTATTGTGATAAGGTAAAAGCAACACCTCTGCTCACATGCCACCTCGGAGACCTGCCTAAAGGCCATTTGTCTGCGTGTGTAAACACATGCTGTTATAGGATCCCGCAGTTACTCTTAGCAGATGGTTCCTTGTCCCTTACTTGTTTCCTATTCAGATAAGAAGGGACTAGAAACGCAGCCTCCTTTTAAGCCAGCTTTTTTCTTAAGAATCAGTTGACTTTGTTTTCCTTATTGTCTCTTCTCTCTGTGATTTTTGTTCCACAAGGAAAGAGTTGTTACCAAGTGCCTAGTATATGAATGAGTTACACATTCCTAAGCTCTAAAATGAGAGTGTTTATTATATTCCTTGTTAAAATATATGGTGGATTTTGAGTTCCTAGGAGATCAAAGAGTTATGAAAAGCTTTTTTTTTTTTTTTTTTTTGATGGTGGAGTACTCTACTACTATACTCCATTATTTTTGTGCAGTTGCAAAAAAAGAAAAAGAATATATGTTTATTATTTTGTTATAGTATTATTTTCTTATGTAATATACCTATGTCAGCTTAAAGTAAGACACATTTTTTAAACATAGATTCCTCACTGGAGGTAATAGTTGCTATTAAAATTGCCATTTGGAAGATTCTTTGGCTCTTAGTAGTCAGCTACATACACATGTGAGAGCTTTCACAGACAGACTGCAGGATAAACTGTCCTAAAAACAATTCTCTTTTGGTCAGGCACGGGGCTCACACCTGTGTTCCTGGCATTCTGGGGGACTGAGGTTGGGGCAGCAAGGGGGAGGGGGGAATACTTGAGGTCAGGAGTTTGACACCGCCTGAGCAAAGGGAGACCCCCCACCCCCATCTGTACTAAAAATAGAAAAATAAGTTGGGCGTTGTGGCAGGCACCTGTAGTCGTAGCTACACAGGAGGCTGAGGCAAGAGGATTGCTTGACCTGGGAGTTTGAGGTTGTTGTGAGCTAGGCTCACACCCTTGCACTCCAGACTGGGCAACAGAGTTAGGCTCTGTCTCAAAAAAAAAAAAAAAAAAAAAAAAAATCCGGGTTTGGTGGCTCATCCCTGTAATCCTAGCACTCTGGGAGGCAAAGGAGGGTGGATTCTTGAGCTCACAAGTTCGAGACCAGCCTGAGCAAGAACGAGACCCTGTCTCTACTAAAAATAGAAAAAACTGAGGCAGGAGGATCGCTTGAGCCTGAGTTGGAGGTTGCTGTGAGCTATGACGCCATGGCACTCTACCCAGGGCAACAGCTTGAGACTCTGTCTCAAAAAAAATTAAAAAATTCTCTTTCTATGTCTGTATGTCTTTAAACTTTAGGGTAAAGGATATTTATTACGTTTCATTTTGGACTATATATCTTTTTTTCTCACTTTCTTATGATGAAATTGTTAAGATAGTTTGCTTTAAGCAAGAAAGCAGAACTGTGTACTGCTCTCATGGCCAAGCATTTGAATCGCAGGTTTATAAAAGTGCCAGCAAGCGTAAAGCCCATATTCTGAAGAACCACCCAGGAGCCGAGCTCCCACCAAGCATTCGGAAACTCCGCCCTGCTGGTCCTGGGGAGCCGGACCCCATGCTGAGCACACATACCCAGCTGACAGGGACCATTGCTACCCCGCCGGTCTGCTGCCCCCACTGCTCCAAGCAGTACAGCAGCAAGGTAGGGGAAGTTTCTGACTATTGGAGGTCCCAGGGACTACGTAATGAATCACTGAAGGGTGGATGGATTCTCATCCACATGGCCTTTGGGGCTCCTTCTGAATTGAAGGGGACTGAAAGAGACGGCATCCTAGTGTGTATAAATAGGGCCCCTAGTGAAAGAAGGGAAGAGAATGCTGTGGACCTCCCCAGAGCTGGAGCCATCTGCTAGCCTGAGCAGGTGGCTGCTTCCCTTCTCCCCTGGCCTGTGGAGGCCTCAGGTTGAATGTCCTGAGCTCACATTTGATGAGCTCAGGCTGTGGAGGCTACGTAGGAACTGGGGTGGTAGTTGATGGGTCATTCCCACCGTGGAGGCTACCTAGGAACTGGGGTGGTGGTTGACGAGGGGTCATTCCCCCTGTGGAGGCTACCTAGGAACTGGGGTGGTGGTTGACGAGGGGTCATTCCCCCTGTGGAGGCTACCTAGGAACTGGGGTGGTGGTTGACGAGGGGTTATTCCCGCCGTGGAGGTTACGTAGGAACTGGGGTGGTGGTTGACGAGGGGTTATTCCCACCGTGGAGGCTACCTAGGAACTGGGGTGGTGGTTGACGAGGGGTCATTCCCACCGTGGAGGCTACCTAGGAACTGGGGTGGTGGTTGACGAGGGGTCATTCCCACCGTGGAGACTACCTAGGAACTGGGGTGGTGGTTGACGAGGGGTTATTCCCCCTGTGGAGGCTACCTGGGAACTGGGGGGGTGGTTGAGGAGGGGTCATTCCGCCTGTGGAGGGTCCTTTGTAAAGGGG
>CAUYPK010090165.1:0-69303 GCA_963574355.1 Loris lydekkerianus
AACTTAAGTCATGTGCCTGAAGCCATGGTCTCTTCCCCTCCAGAAATGATGGTTCAGTTGTGAGGCAACCCTCTAGTAAGGCATTGCAAAAGTTACTGGATTTGGTTTAATAAAAGTTGAAATAAAGCATTTGAGTAATAAGAGCAAACCTGAAATGTATATGTTAAGAGATGGACAAAGCCAGCTTTATGGGGTTGGTGGTCCTTGTATTTTTTTATAGCCCAAGGTGACCATCTGACCTGGAACTCCTAGGGTCTCTGGTAAAGCATGTGAAATATTTGTGAAAACTATGCAAGCAGAATAATTAAAAAAACAACTCTTTTTCAACTCACTTCTTGGAAGTGATGATTGAAGTACATCTTCTTGCTAGACTTTGGCAATGAATAAGTCCCACACACAGTAGGCACCTAGCATCTTATCACTCCCGCCAATTTAGTGTTCTGTCCCTCACTGCTTCACACATTCTGGAACACTTCTTTACATAACCCCAGCACAGAAGGTTGTTCTCAGCTTTTCCTGAATTAGCAGTGACCAGATGTCTCATGACCTCAGAGACCTGGCCTTGGCTGTTAACTATACCCACTAGAATTGGGGACCATATGGTTTATTGTTTTACTTGTCACTAAATGGAAAATAGATTACAAAGAAATAAGATAGTTCAAGTTCATAATTTTCTACTCATGGTACTTCTTAACTTCTGCTTGGCTCACAAGGCCTGGGGTAGGGGGTAGGGGGAAGGAACCTAGGGTATACCTGCCTCTTGTGCTAAGAGGAAAGAGCATGTGCTAGCTTCTCTGCCAATAAGTCTGGTAGCCAACACTTTCCACCTGCCCAGGGCCCCTAACCCCTTCCACTACGTTAGTATATCTACCTCTGTTTCTGACTCTGAGGAAGGGTCGGGCCATACAGAGGGGATACTAGTGGGTGCTAGTTTCCCCTCTGTTGTCCAGTCCACCACATCAATCTCTTCCTCTTCAGAGCTGGCAGGAAGTGGGCTCAGTAGCTCAGAGTTACCAAATACCTCCTTGCCTGCCTCTGCAACAGGGTATAATACTTCATCCATAGTTAGGGACACTTCCAGACCAGTGTCTGCCCAGTTTGAGCAGGGAGGTGAGAGGTCCTCATAAGACCTTTGGGGGGGAGTGTTTAGGGAGTCAATGTGAAGAAGTTTGTCTCCCTGACCATCCAGTGGCTGGGAGCTAGTGATTTCAAGGTCTGGAGTCCAAGAGCCACCCACTGAAAGCACCTCTCCTTCATTCATCTCAGAGGGCATGACAAGGGAGCTAAGTGCTTCAGGTGGCTTTTTGTTTCCATCAACAGGTTCCTTTTCCAATCCTGTGAGCTCCCTGGGCCAGAGTTCTAGGTCTGGCAAACACCATTCTTCCCCTTCAATCCAGTTCTTTGCTGTTTCTGTCAGGTGGTAACTAGGGGTTCTGCAGCCCTCAGCTTCAGGACTGTGCAGAGACGCTAGAGGTGGTTCAACATCTGAGCCACAAAGCATGAAGTCCAAGATCTCTTCCAGCTCACTGGTGGCAGCAGCACTTGTGATTCGGTACTCCTCAGCTTCACACGGCTGCCCCAGCAAGGTTGTGTCAAAGGCATACGTCTCCTTGCAGTCTATATCCAACACAGGTTCCTTACCTACCAGCTCTGGACTGGACTCAAACTTTGATTTCACCACTGAGTGGTCTGAAGAGTGGCTAGTAGAAAGCAGAATGTCTTGTATCCTCGGACATACAGGGGAGTCATGACACAGTTCTAAACCAGCAGATGATACTTCTTGCTCTTTAACTGAGGAAGGCTGAGGCTCTACTAAGTCTCCTCCAGGTTCTGGAATCTGGGGGCTATCCTGAGAGTTTTTGAGGGGAGGCTCTTGTACCACCTCCCAGCAGGTCCCGTTGACAATCTTGCGAAGCTTCACTCTCCCGACCTGCCCCTCCTCTGCAGAGTCTGAGTTAGGTGCCCTGTTTTCAGGGCTCCTCTTCTTATTCCCACTTGTCTTCCCAAGACCACATGGGCTTGCGGTGCTCTGAAGAGGACTAGCTCTTCCCGGTTTCTGCTTATCATCTGGTGTTTCTTTATTTATGCTCTTCTGCCGCCACAGACGCCGGCCAGGGGCTGCAGGCACCGAGCTGGGTCTGCTTAACATGCTGGAAGAATTCGATGTACAGATATCAGGAGATGGCTTTGAGCGACTCAGCCTGATCTTTCTGGGTAATAGTCGCTCATCCCCAGAGGGGTACAAGCTGGGTGGGGAAAGTGCTGTAGGACCAACAGCAGGGTCATTCTTACTCTCTTCTGGCCCCTGACTGTGGCTTGATGGTAAAGAGCTTTTTTCTTGTGGAGTTGGGCAGGCTCTGGCCTTCCTCTTGAGCAGAAGTGTGCCAGACAAGTCTTCTACACTCTGTTGGTTGTTTTTCTCCTGAGACCCCTCCTCCTTGCCTAAAGACTTCAATCTCACTGCCCCAAGAGGACAGGGGGTCTGGGTAGCAGGCAGTGGAGTTCGAGGTCGGCGGTTGGGTACCACCACTCTGGCAGAGATTGGTGCAGCAGCTGGTGGTTGTAAGCACTCTCGGTTTAATCTTCGGCCCTGAGGAGCCTTCACCAACTTTCCACCCTCAAGCTGAAGGGATTCTAGCTCAGATACACGGAGCTGACGGGCAGCAGAAAGCACATCTTGGGCTTCTTCTCGAGATACTTCCATCTCTGAGGTATACAGGAAGTCCACCAGCTTCCTAAGTGTCCTGATCTTCAGACCCCCCAGCTCCAGAACCACCTTCCGACCCTGAGCTGGCCTTTCCCGTTCTAGGCGCTCTGTGAAGAAGGGGCTGCAGGCTGACAGGATGCAGCAGTGGGCTGGGACTGCTTCACCTAAAGAGAAATAGAAACTTGTTATCTCATGTAGACTGGCATGTTTATGGGCTAAGGAAAGAAACTACCCATGTGCTCCTTATTTTTATTTTATTTGTACTTACTTACATAGTTATATATTTTAAGAGACTGTATCTCTTTCTGCCACCCAGGCTGAAGTGCATAGCTCCCTGTAACCTCAAGCTCCTGAGCTCAAGAGATCCTCCCATCTTTGCCTTCTTCACCTCCCAAAGTTCTGGGATTACAGGTGTAAGCTACTATGGTCCAGCCCTGCCTAGTTTCTTATTTTCCCTCTGTGGAACTTCAATAAAAGGAGAGACTTGTTCCTTCTGCCATTACTTTTGCCTAGTTAAC
The DNA here is from genome assembly GCA_963574355.1 of Loris lydekkerianus. Taxonomy (NCBI): domain Eukaryota; kingdom Metazoa; phylum Chordata; class Mammalia; order Primates; family Lorisidae; genus Loris; species Loris lydekkerianus. The sequence continues at coordinate 3,226 of CAUYPK010090165.1, forward strand.
TAATTTCTTTACCTTTACAATCTAGCTTTGATATCACCTCCTTCAAAAAGCCTTCTTCACACCACAAGTCTGGATTAGTAGGTACTTATAGCTATCATAGCACTTACCTATCTGCATTGTAATCGCCCAGCTCCTTCACTGAACTGTACACTCTGGGAATAGGGACCATGTCTGTCTTGCTCACTGAGGTTTATTCAGTGCTCGACACAAAGTAGAGGATCAAATACTTGCTGAATAAATTTTATCGACTCATGAGAATTTAAAGAATTTTATAGAAGCAGCTTCTGGTCTAACAGAGCATGAGATTTGGAGGTAGACCATCAGGGTTCAATTTTCTACTGCCAGGCAGTTATCTGTTCTGAGCCATCTTCTCATTTTATTGCCTCATTTCCCAGGCAATTTCACTGAGTCACTCCCATGGTTTCAGTTACCAGAAGCTTGCTGCTGACTGCCTGATCCATACCTCTGCCTAGATATGCCACAGCCTGTATGTCTACGTGTATGCCTCACAAGCACCTCCAATGCAACTTTTCCAGAAAATGAACTCATCATTGCCTATCCTCCAAAGCCTCCCCTATTTTCTACTTCAAAATAAGATACCATATTCATGTAGTTGTCCAAACCTGAAAACTAGAAATAATCTTTGATTCTTCTCTCCTTTACTCACAACAGCTAATCAAATGTCGGGAGGCGGGGGGGTTGTTTGTTTTTTTGAGACAGAGTTTCACTATGTCAACCTGGGTAGAGTACAGTGACGTCACAGCTCACAGCAACTTCAAACTCTTGGGCTTAAGCGATTACCTTGCCTCAGCCTCCCAAGTGACTGGGACTACAGGTGCCCGCCACAACGCCTGGCTATTTTTCTGTTGCAGTTGTTATTGTTGCTTAGCTGGCCCTGGCTGGGTACAAACCTGCCAGCCTCAGTGTATGTGGCTGGCACCCTACCCATTGAGCTACAGGCACTGCCCACAAATGTCAGGGTTTTTTTTTAAAGCTAATACTTTTTGAGTCCTTATTATGTACCTTATTGTCCTAAGGGTTTCACCAGTATTAAATCATTTAATCTTCATTGCAGCTCTAGAAGCTGCTATCATTATAGATAAGTAAATTGAGACATAGATAAATAACATGCCCACATTACATAGTAAGTAGGAGGGACAAGATTTGATCCTATTGAGTCTGGCTCATAGGATCTTAACTACTTAAATTCTGTAAATTCTCTTTAATAGTCTATTCATTTTTCTCTATTCTCAATGCCTTAGTTCAGGCCACCATCTCCTCTCTCTTGGATTACAAAACAGCTTCCTATCTGGGCTGAATAACCATCCAGTAATTCTTTCACATTCTGAGTGTTGTTTCTAAAGAAATCTGATCGTGACCTGCTTAAAACTGCTCAAAATATTTCCCAGTATCCTGTAGACAAGACCTACTTTCTTTACGTGACACTTCATACCTAACATGATTGCGGTTTTTCTAGTCCTCTCTGGTCAGTCTACCTCTTATGGACTCTGTGTTCTAGACATACTGAACAATTTACATAACCTTTGTCACATTTCTAAACCTCTTAGCCTGGAAAAATCTTTCCTTGTTTCCTCCTACTTTTTTTTGTTCTCAGACCTTACCAAAGGGGTTTTCTCTAAGAAAAGTTCCCTAAACCTTGTCCTCCAGCCTCCCCAAATCTACAGGATGCTCCTCTTTTATGCTAAGTCAGCCTACACTTAACCAATTTTGTGTGTGTGTATATATATACACACATATATACACAAAATTGGTATATATATACACATATGTATATGCACATATATACACATATGGATATATTTTTTTGTTTATATATAAAAACATACGTTTTTTTTATTTATATATTTTTTTTTTTGGGGGGGGGGGGGAGAAAGAGTCTCACTCCACTGTCCTGAGTAGAGTGCCATGGCATCATAACCCAGCAACCTCAAACTCCTGGGCTCAAGCAAGCCGCTTGCCTCAGCTTCCCAAGTATCTGAGATTATAGGCACCTACCACAATGCCCAGCTAATTTTTCTATTTTAGGTAGAGATGGGGTTTTACTCTTGCTCAGGCTGCTGTCAAACTCCTGAGGTCAAGCAATCCACTGCACCTGGCCCCCCAATTATACCTTTAATATACTGAATGTACTGGACTTTTGAATGTCTTTCCTTTACAAGATTTCCTTCCAAGAAGGCACTGGACATTTGAATGGTCTTCCCCTTACAAGATTCCCTTAAGAAGAAGGACTTTATCTTAATAAATACTGTGTGCCTAAGGTAGCTCAGTATTTGCCATACAAAAGGCAACTGATACTTTAGTTTGAATTAAAGAATCTCAGCTTCTCACTAAGAGAACCAACAGGCAAGTCACTTTCCCCAAGGCCTCAATTAACTCATCTGTAGAATTTTAACGATATAACCATTACTTAACTTGCAAGGCTGTTATAAACTAGTAAGACACTATACTGTTCACCATGTATGTACTCTGGAAACCACAGCATGCTACACAATGTTGGCTGTCATAATCTTTTTTTATAATTGAAGAAACTGAGCCCCAGAGAGATGAAGTTAGTTGTCTATTTGACAGTTACCGAATAACAAAGCTAGAAACTCTTAGCCCCTGACTCCTAACCTGGGCCTTTTACATTATACTACTTCATGCTGATTTAACGTTACCAGTGTGAAGAGAAAGGGTGGAAATAAGCTACACATTTTTAGCTCTAATAGCAAACAAAAAAAATCATCAATATGAGATTTTAAAAAATCAAGCAATAGCTTGGCAAGAAATTAAGAGAATATATAATAGTATCATCTAACAGCAATTCTCAACCTGTGGGTTGTGACCCCTTTGCACTGTATTAAAGGTTCACGGCATTAGGAAGGTTGAGAACCATTGATCTAACACATCATGGTTAATATATACATACTTTTTTTCTATTTTTTTTATTTTTATTTTTTGGAGACAAAGTCTCACTATGTTGCCCTGGGTAGAGTGCCATAGCATCACAGCTCACAGCAACCTCAAACTCTTGGGCTTAAGCTATTCTCTTGCCTCAGCCTCCCAAGTAGCTGGGACTATAGGTGCCCACCACAATGCCAGCTATTTTTTTTTGTACTTGTCATTGTTGTTTAGCAGCCCTGGCGTATGTGGCTGGTGCCCTAGGCACTGAACTACAGGGGCCGAGCCTATATATATGTATATATATATATAAAACATATATATATATTTTTGAGACAAAGTCTCACTATGTCGCCCTCATTAGAGTACTGTGACATCACAGCTCACAGCAACTTTAAACTCTCCGCCACAAGTAATTCTCTTGCCTTCGCTTCCCAAGTAGCTAGCTGAGACTACTGGCACCCACCATAACGTCCGGCTATTGTTTTGTTACAGTTGTCTTTGTTTTTTTTTTTGGTAGAGACAGAGTCTTCATTTTATTGCCCTCGGTAGAGTGCTGTGGCGTCACAGCTCACAGCAACCTCCAACTTCTGGGCTTAGGCGATTCTCTTGCCTCAGCCTCCCGAGTAGCTGGACTACAGGTGCCCGCCACAATGCATGGCTATTTTTTTGTTGTTGTTGCAGTTTGGCCAGGGCCAGGTTTGAACCTGCCACCCTCGGTATATGGGGCCAACATCCTACACACTAAGCCACAGGCACCGCCCTGTTGCAGTTGTCATTATTGTTTAGCAGGCCTGGGCTGGGTTTGAACCTGCCAGCCCCAGTGTATGTGTCCGGTGCTAACCACTGAGCATGGGCACCGAGCCTATGGTTAGTATATTAAAAGCATCCTTCTAACTGCTTTAACATATGTTAGTTCAATCTTTATAATCATCCCATTGTATTATTTATGTTTTACAAAATTTCTATGCTTACAAAATTTTACAACTAATTTCATTTTTTATGTTTACTCTTTTATTTTTTTGGAGACAGAGTCTTTCTCTCTTGCCCCAAGCTAGAGTGCTCAGGTGTTAGCCTTACTCACAACAACCTCAAACTCCTGAGTTTCCATGCTCTTCCTGCCTCAGCCTCCCTGAGTACCTAGGACTATGGGTGCCTGCCACAATACCCAACTAATTTTTCTATTTTAGGTGGAGACAGGGTAGGCTGTCTCAAACTCCTGAGCTGCAGCGATCCAACTGCCTTGGCCTCCAGAGTGCTAGGATTATAGGTTTATAGGTGTGAGCCACCACGCCCAGCCTTAATTTCATTTTTTCTTTTTTTGGGGGGGGGTGGGAAGAGTCTCATGTGGTCACCCTAGAGTGCCCTGGCATCTTTAGCTCACAGCAACCTCAAACTCTGGGGCCAAGAGATCCTTTGATCCTCCTGCCTCAGCCTCCCAAATAACTGGGACTACAGGTGCCTGCCACAATGCCCAACTATTTTTTGTTTGTTCTTTAGAGACAGGATCTTGCTCAGGCTGGTCTCAAACTCCACCTGCCTTGCCCTCCCAGACACCATGCCTGGCCCTCCAATTTCATTTTTTAAAAGAAAGACACATAATTACAATTTCACTTTTTTTTTTTTTTTTTTTTGAGACAGAGTCTCAAGCTGTCTCCCTGGGTAGAGTGCTGTGGCGTCATGGCTCACAGCAACCTCAAATTCCTGGTCTCAAGCAATTCTCTTGCCTCAGCCTACCATGTAGCTGGGAATACAGGTGTCGGTCACAATGCCCAGCCATTTTTTTATTGCAGTTGTCGTTGTTTTAGCTGGCCCGAAGTGGATTCAAACCTACCAGTCTCGGTATATGTGGCTGAGTTACTCACTGAGCTATATGGGCACTGCCATACAACTTCACTCTTGAAAACAGTTAAATAGTAACTGCCCAGAAACAAATTGCTTTTTTTTTTTTTTTTTTTTTTTAATGATTTTTAGTTTATTTATTTATTTTTGAGACAGAGCCCAAGCTATTGCCCTGGGTAGAGTGCTGTAGCATAACAACTCACAGCAACCTCCAACTCCTGGGCTCAAGCAATTCTCCTGCCTCTGCCTCCCAAGTAGCTGGGACTACCAGTGCCTGCCACAACACACCTGGCTATTTTTTTTTTTTTTTGGTTGCAGCCATCGTTGTTTGGGGGGCCCAGGCTGGATTCAAACCTGCCAGCTTAGGTGTATGTGGCTGGTGCTGAGGCTTGATTTATTTTTTGAGACAGAGTCTCAAGCTATTGCCCTGGGTAAATTGCCATGGTGTCATAGCTCACAACAACCTCCAACTCTTGGGGTCAAGCGATCCTCTTGCCTTAGTTTTTCTATTTTTAGTAGAGAAGGGCGTCATGCTTTTTTGTTCAGGCGGGTCTCATACCTGTGAGCTCAACAATCCACCTCCTCGGCCTCCCAGAGGCTAGGATTGCAGGCATGAGCCACTGCACCCGGCCAAGAAATAGCTTTTTATCAAATAGTTCCCAGTAGTCAAAGGCAGTAACATTTTCCTTGTTTTGTGCTTGACTCCCTGGCCCTACATTCATTTTATCAATTCTATGGTGAGTTTTCAGTAGAGTTTCTGTCAGTCTCTTACCTTCTGCCTGCAGAAGGACATCACAGAACACGCCACTCTGCTGCTGGTGATGAAGCTGAAGAAAAGCTAACCGGAGGAACCTCGGGTTCCTGTATAGGATTTTGGGACTGGCAGGAGAGCACATGTTGGTAATATCTTAACAAACCTTCTAGGTTTCACGGATCAGATCCCTGTAGGCGAGATAATACATTTCAGAGGTGCAGTTGTAACCAATTTGATTTTTTGTCTTTGAAATGGCAGGGAAATTTTGAAAGTGAGAGGTAACTATATGAGCTGAGGAAACATCAGCCCAGAAATCATGGTGAGGGTATCTTAAGAAAGAAAATCAGCATAAGGCAGCGCCTGTGGCTCAAAGGAGTAGGGCACCGGCCCCATATGCCAGATGTGGTAGGTTCAAACCCAGCCCCAGCCAAAAACTGCAAAAAAAAAAAAAAAAAGGCTTGGCGCCAGCCACATATACCTGAGCTGGCGGGTTCGAATCCAGCCCAGGGCCCGCCAAACAACTAAAAAATAGCTGGGCATTATGGCGGGCACTTGTAGTCCCAGCTACTTGGGAGACTGAGGCAAGAGAATCACTTAAGCCCAGGAGTTGGAGGTTGCTGTGAGCTATGATGGAACAGCACTCTACCCAGGGTGACAACTTGAGGCTGTCTCAAAAAATAAAAAGAAAAAATCAGCATACTGGCTCAGCGCCTGTAGCTCAACGGCTAAGGCGCTAGTCACATATACCAGAGTTGGCGGGTTCGAATACAGCCTGGGCCTGCCAAACAACAATGGCAACTACAACCAAAAAATAGCCGGGCGTTGTGGTGGGCACCTGTAGTCCCAACTACTCGGGAGGCTGGGGAAAGAGAACAGCTTAAGCCCAAGAGTTCAAGGTTGCTGTGAGCTGTGACATGATAGCACTCCACTGAGGGGACATAGTGAGACTGTGTCTCAAAAAAAAAAAAGAAAGAAAGAAAATCAGCATACTGGTTACATGTGGGAACTGAGAGTTAAGCATAGGCTTGAATCTGGGCTCTATTAATTAGTCTACCTATATAATCTCAAGCAGGTGACCTAAATGCTCCAAGTATTTTCCTCATCCATGAAATGGGAATGATGTACTTACCTTGTAGGGCTCTTTTATTTATTTATTTATTTATTTTTCAGTTTTTGGCTGCTGGGTTTGAACCCACCACCTCCAGCATATGGGGCTGGTGCCCTATTTCATTGAGCCACAGGCGCTGCCCCCTTGTAGGGCTCTTTTATTTATTTATTTATTTAGAGACAGGGTCTCACTTATTAACCCTCGGTAGGGTGCCATGGCATCACAGCTCACAGGAACTTCCACATCCTTTTGGCTTAGGCGATTCTCTTGCCTCAGCCTCCCAAGTAGCTGGGAATACAGGCGCCGGCTACAACACCCGGCTATTTTTTTGTTGCAGTTTGGCTGGGGCTGGGTTTGAACCTGCCACCCTCAGTATATGGAGCCGGCATCTTACCCACTGAGCCACAGGCACTGCCCATGTAGGGCTCTTTTAAAGATGAAATAGGTCAGTGAAGTTAAAATTGCTTAGCACAGTCACTACCTAGCATAAAATAACTAATATCCCCTAAATGATAGCTATTATCATTATCGAGATAGAGTCTTCCTATGTCACCCCCCTTAAAGTGCTATGGCATCACAGCTCACAGCAACCTCAAAATCTTGGGCTTAAGCAATTCTCTTGCCTCAGTCTCCCAAGTAGCTAGGACTACAGGAGCATGCCACAGTGCCCAGCTATTTATTTTTGTTGTTGCAATTGTCATTGTTTTTTAGCTGACCCGGGCCTGATTCAAACCTGCCAACTTTGGTGTATGTGGCTGATGCCCTACCCACTGATCTATGGGCACCTCTGGTTGCTATAATAATTATTAACTTTCCACTTTCCTCATTGAATTCTTTCTGAGACTCAACTCCTACAGTGTTGACAAGTCATTCTTTCTGAGTACCACATCCCAGTTCCATGGGTATAATTTTCAATTTTATATTTAAAAAGAAACAAAACTTGGTATAAAATCATGTCTAGGAAGTGGTATGCATCTTCTTTTCTCTGAGTTCACTGTATCACACTAACCAGCAGAGGGTGCACAAGAAAGAGAAGCCTTTGGAAGTTGGTGGGAAGGTCTCTCAGAAAAATACGGACGTAAGGACATTGGGACATTGTTCAGATGTCATAACATAAGGACATTGTTCAGATGTTCTTGACCGAACTGAACCTGACTGACAGAGGAAGTTGGCAAAGAATGTGGCCTCTTAGTTAATCTATCTCCTGAAGTATCTGGCTAACAAAGAAACCAGGAGAGTTAAGCATTTTACCCCTCCCAAAAGTAACTGGATAATCTGACTTCAGGCAGAATACCATATGTCCAGCTTTTTTGCACTGAAACTCCCACACTCACTGTACGTTTGTTTTCCTTTCCTGGCATGCAGTTTTCTGTCAGTTGGCCCTGAAGGTCCAAATAGTTCACGTCAAAACTATCAGGAAAGAAAAGAACGGAAAGGTAAATTAAGAAAGGTCAGGCTCAATTCCAATCCCAGCCAGAGAAATGTAGATGGGGGATGGCAGTTGTTGCAAGGGCCCTAGGAAAGCTTCCTAATCTACCAGTGCCTGGCCTTGCCCCCGACCCAACCTGGACTAACTCTGCAGTAGGGTATGCTCCTGTTGTCTTCTGTGTGCTTGGGTCCTTTGTCCAGTCTGCCTTGCTTCCTCCCAATGTCCTGCCTTGCGACGTGAGGTTAAGCAAAGCAGCACAGATAGGCCAACGGCCTGAGTGGTTCTTCTCCCAATCCAGGATCAAGGAAATCACGGTTGGCGGAGAAAGCACGGCTTCAGGGAAGGCCCCTGCAAAGCTGGTGCCCAGCGCGTTCCAGGCGTCCCCGGCCCAACTCCTTTGAAGAAAAGCCTTTGGGCGCGAAGGTTTCTGGGAATGGAGCGTGGGGAACCCGGAGGCCGGAAGTCAGCACTCGCCCTCACGATCACCTCTAGCCGCACGAGCTTTGCAGGAACCCCCTGGCGTCCTTGTACCGTCACTGGCTCAGGCACCCACATGCAATGGGCGACGGACACAGCAAGAAGCTGAGGCCACGCGGTCCTCGCCACACACCTCGCGCTCTGCGCGTCGCGGTGCGCGACGTCCTTCCTCCTCCCGGGAGACTTTGGGCCTACGTCTGCCCGTACACGTCATCCCCATTGGCCGAAGGCTCACGGGAGGACCAATCAGAGGAGGAGAAGAGATTCGGGCGGGAGAATAAGTCTCGAGGGATTTGACGGGCCGAAGAAAGATCGCTGGGCTGCTGCAGGTAAGGAGAAGGGCCCGTGGGGGAAGAATGCTTAGGGAAGCCCTCTTCTTCCTGAGCACTCGACGAGAACACACCGAAATGAGGATAGGGACACTGTAATAGGGCGGCCTATAAGGCCTCTGGAGGAATCTCCATCTTCCTCTTCAAGGGGCTGCGAATAGCCTTGACCCTGTTAAGAGCACTCCAGGCTTCACGGAGGAAGGAGCTTGTGGAATGCTCTACTCACACTTTGTTCCCCCATATCTCTAATTTAGATATCGCCTCAGGCTAGAAATGTTCTAGAATATAGTCCTTGGGATAGTTTCTAAATTCAGTTTATTTTATTTATTTATTTTTTAGAGACAGAGTTTCACTTTGTCGCCCTCGGTAGATGGCGTCACAACTCACAGTAACCTCCAGCTCTTGGGCTTAGACGATTCTCTTGCCTCAGCCTCCCAAGTAGCTGGGACCACAGGCGTGCGCCGCAACTCCCGGCTATTTTTTTGTTGCAGTTTGGCTGGGACTGGGTTTGAACCCACCACCCTCAGTATATGGGGCCGGTGCACTACTCACTGTGCCACAGGTGCCTCCCTCTTTCTTTTCTTTTCTTTTTTATTTTTTTGCAGTTTTTGGCTGGGGCTGGGTTTGAACCCGCCACCTCCGGTATATGGGGCCAGGGTCCTACTCCCTTGAGCCACAGGCATCGCCTCTTTCTTTTCTTTTTTTTGAGACAGAGTCTCACTATGTCGCTCTTGGTAGAGTGCGGTGGTGTCACAGCTCGCAGCAACCTCAAACTCTTGGGCTTAAGCGATTCTCTTGCCTCAGAGAATAGGCACCGCCACAATGCCTGGCTGTTTTTTTGCAGTTGTCATTGTTGTTTAGCTGGTTCGGACCCACCATCCTCAGTGTATGTGGCCAGCGCTGTAACCACTTTGCTACGGGAGCCGAGCTTAAATTCAGTTTCTTCACTGATAGCACTCCAAACTCTAATGTCACAAGACTGGTGAAGAGGAGCAGGTGGTGGGGGTGGTGAGGGTGGTGGGGGGCAGTGCCTGTGGCTCAGTGGGTAGGGCGCTGGCCCCATATACCGAAGGTGGCGGGTTCAAACCTGGCTCCGGCCAAACTGCAGCAAAAAATTGCCAGGTGTTGTGGTGGGCGCCTAGGGTCCTAGCTACTCGGGAGGCTGAGGCAAGAGAATTGCCTAAGACCAGGAGTTGGAGGTTGCTGTGAGCTGTGTGACACGACTGAGGGCGATAAAGTGAGACTCCCTGTCTCTAAAAAAAAAAAGCCTGGTAACTGGAGGAGGATGCAGAAATTCCCCTTGGGAATGGTCGGCCTCTTATGATCTTCCACAGACAATTTATTTAGCAGTTCCTGACTGGAAACAGCTGTTATCAAGGATGATAGTAAAAGTTAAAAGATCTCCACTCGGGGCCTATAGCTCAGTGGTTATAGCGCAGGCCACATGCACAGAGGCTGGCGGGTTTGACCCCAGCCCGGTCCTGCTAAACAGTGACAACTGCAACAAAAAATAGCCAGGCGTTGTGGTGGGCACCTATAGTTCCAGCTACTTGGGAGGCTTAGGCAAGAGAATCGCTAAAGGGCAAGAGTTTGAGGTGCTGTGAGCTGTTTTAGCACGGCACTCTACCCAAGGTGACATAGTTAGGCTGTCTCTAAAAAAAAAAAAAAAAAAGTTAAAAGATCTCAAGAGAAGTATTTGCAGAGAATTCCAGCCCATGTTATAAATCTGGATGGGGTTCTTTCTGCCGTGTGCAATAGGGCCTGGATCCTGGCTTGGGTTACAGCCTCTCCGTAGATATTCGGTGATAGCCAGCTCTAAGTGAGAATGGTTGAATCCACAGCCATTGGTGACAAAATATGGTGACCAACTGGAGGTGGAAATGAAGGACGATGATGCCTAAGAGAAACCTGCAAAAGGACAAAACATAGAAGGGTGAGTGTATAGTATGTTGGCTCAAATATGTCTTTATTGATACATACCACCTTTTCATTTTTATTTTATTTTATTTTGTTTTTGAGACAGAGTCTCATTTTGTCACCCTCAGTAGGATAATGTGGAATCCCAGCTCACAGTAACCTCAGACTCTTGGGCTCAAGTGTTTCTCTTGCTTCAGCCTCCCAAGTAGCTGGGACTATCGGCACCCACCACAACGCCCGGCAATTTTTAGAGGTAGGGTCTTGCTCTGACTCAGCCTGGTTTCTAACTTGTGAGCTCAGGCAATCCACCCACCCACCTTGGCCTCCAGGACTGTTAGGATTACAGGCGTGAGTCACCACACCCGGCCTACTAACATCTTTTCAAAAAGGATTTGAGGGGAGGGATGTGGTGGCTCACAAGTTAGAGACCAGCCTGAGCCAGAGCAAGACCTCGTCTCTAAAAATACCAGAGTGTTGTGGCGGATGCCTGTAGTCCCAGCTACTCGGTAGGCTGAGGCGAGAGAATTGCTTATGCCCAGGAGTTTGAGGTTGCTGTGAGCTGTGACACCATGGCACTCTACCGAAGGTGACAAAGCGAGACTGTCTCAGAAAAGAAAAAACAAAAACCTCATCTAAACTAAAAATAGAAAAATTGAGGCAAGAGGATTGCTTGAGCAGGAGGGTTGGACGTTGCTGTGAGCTATAATCAAGGCACTCTACTCAAATAACAACAACAAAAACCAAAAAACAAAGGAAAAAAAAGGATTTGAGGTGGTTGACTGAAATGGTGGTTTTGAGAGGTAACATTTTCTTTTTCTTTTTTTTTTTGCAGTTTTTGGCTGGGGCTGGGTTCAAACCTGCCACCTCTGGCATATGGTGGCTCCTTTGAGCCACAGGCGCCACCCTCTTTCTTGCCTCAGCCTCCCAAGTAGCTGGGACTACAGGCACCCACCCAATGCCTGGATATTTTTTTTGTTGAAGTGGTCATTGTTGTTTAGCTGGCTGGGCCAGGTGTATGTATCTGGCACCATAACCACTGAGCTATGGGAGCCAAGCCAGGAGAACAGATTTTAGATGACACCCTGGGCATGGTGGCTTAACGCCTGTAAGTAATCCTAGCAGTCTGGGAGGCCCAATAGGGTGGATTGCCAGAGCTCAGGAGTTACACACCAGCCTGAGCAACAACGAGACCCCATCTCTACTAAAAAACTGAGGCAAGAGGATAGCTTGAGTCCAAGAGCTTGAGGTTTCTGTGAGCTATGACACCAGGTTACGTTACTCTGTCTCAAAAGAGAAGGCAGAACGTTTGTTTATGGTATCTGTGACTGTAGAATCAAGACTTGATTGGCCAATGGAGAACTAGTGTAGATGGCTCTGAGGAGGTGTAAGGAAAATATAGATATTATTTGGCTTCATTAGTATATTGCCATTAGGATTGGATTGATTTTCAAGAAGTCGGGAGGACTTCTTTTGTTTTTGTAAACCAACACCATTTAGGTTAAATCTGTGTTAGTAGAATTTTTTTCTTTTTCTTTTTCTTTTTTTTTTTTTTTTTTTTTTGAGACAGAGCCTCAAGCTGTCGCCCTGGGTAGAGTGCTATGGCATCACAGCTCACAGCTGTGGGAGGGAGCAGAGGGAGCGATTCTTTTCCCTCCGCCTCTCAAGTAGCTGAGACTACAGGTGCCCAGCACAATGCCCGGCTATTTTTTGGTTGTAGTTGTCATTGCTGTTTGGGGGGCTCTGCCAGCTCAGGTGTATGTGGCTGGCACCTTAGCTGCTTGAGCCACAGCTGCCAAGCTGTTATTTGAATTTCTAAGGAAATGATAAATGGCCATCCTATACAGAGCTTCAAAAATGACAGACTTTGGATGGTGATGTGTAGCCACCAGGGGGTAGAAAGGAGTAAAGTATTTTGTTGTCTTTGCATGGATAGCCTGTGTTTTATTTGGAGTTGAATATTTTTTGTTTCTTCTCCTTGGCACTTGTTTTAGTCTTATTTTAGAACTAGAATCATCACATCACAGCACCCTGCCCTGTATAATAATTTTAATATTTCTTTTTAAACACACATTTCTTTCCTTTTTCTCTGCTTTTTCCTGATCTTTCACCATTTTATAGTATCTTGTTTTTCTGTGGTGATGTTGGTAGGAAAGTTAAAATTTGAGGGTTATAGGACTGAGTACTGTATGTAATGTTCCATGTATAAAAATAAAACACACACAAAAAGAAAAAACATAAAAAGCAATCTTTTTTTTTTTTTTTTCTTTAGAGAAGGAGTTTCACTTGTTTGCCCTGGGTAGAGTGCTGTGGTGTTACAGCTTACAGCAACCTCCAACTCCTGGGCTTAGACGATTCTCTTACCTCAGCCTCCCGAGTAGCTGGGACTGCAGGCTCCCGCCACAATGCCTGGCTATTTTTTTGTTGCAGTTTGGCCAGGGCCAGGTTCGAACCTGCCACTCTTGGTAAATGGAGCTGGCGCCCTACACACTCAGCCACAGGTGTCACCCATATACAAAGCAATCTTGTATGTCTACATCACATCTTCAATCTATTGACTTTTTTTCATTTTTTTCTTTTCTTTTCTTTTCTTTTTTTTTTTTTTTTTTGCAGTTTTTGCCTGGGGCTGGGTTTGAACCCACCACCTCTGGCATATGGGGCTGGCACCCTAACCCTTTGACCACAGGCGCTGCCCTCTTTCTTTTTTTTCTTTTTTTTGAGACAAAGCCTCAAATTGTCACCCCGGGGTAGAATGCTGTGGCATCACAGCTCACAGAAACCTCCATTTCCTGGGCTCAAACCATTCTTCTGCCTTCGCCTCCCAAGTAGCTATGACTACAGGCTCTTGCCACAACACCTGGCTATTTTTTGGTTGCAGGCATCATTGTTATTTGGCAGGCCTGTGCTGGATTTGAACCTGGCAGCTCAGGTGTGTGTGGCTGGCGCCTTAGCCGCTTGAGCCAGAGGTGCCGAGCCTTCTTTCTTTTTTTTAATCTGTGTCAGCCTCCAAGGATTCTAAGTCCCTATTACTGCAACTTGACTGATGCCTTTAAACTAGTTTTGTTTTGTTTTGTTTTTAGACAGACTCTCACTTTGTAGCCCTTAGTAGAGTGCTCTGGCATCACAGCTCACAGCAACCTCAAACTCTTGGGCTCAAACGATCCCCTTGCTTCAGCCTCCTAGTAGCTGGGAATACAGGTGCCTGCTACGACGCCCATCTATTTTTAGAGATGAGGTCTAGGTCTGGCTCAGGCTTATCTCAAACCTGTGAGCTCAGGCAATTCACCTGCCTCAGCCTTTTAGAGTGCTAGGATTACAGGTATGAACTACTGCGCCCACCCCATCGAACTACTCTTGCTTCCCTTCTTCTTGCCCCTCTTTAATCCATTTTTGCATAAGTCCATTTACCAGATTGTCATGTTTTTTTTTTTTTTTTTGAGACAGAGTCTTACTTTGTCGCCCTTGGTAGAGTGCCATGGTGTATAGCAACCTTAAACTCTTGGGCTTAAGTGATTCTCTTGCCTCAGCCTCCTGAGTAGCTGAGACTACAGGTACCCACCACAGTGCTTGGCTATTTTTAGATATTGTGGTCTTGCTGTTGCTCAGGTTGATCTTGAACTCCTGAGCTGAAGCAATCCACTCACCTTGGCCTCCCAGAATACTAGCATTATAGGCATGAGCCACTGAGCCTGGCGATCCATCCTAATTCCTAACACCCTCTTCTAGGTCCAGTATGTTTCAGCCTCACTGCTTTAGCCTTTGGCATTAGCAGTAACCACTGTTCATATCTTCTCATGGTTGGCTGCTTTTACCATTCTGATTTCAATTTAAATGATACCTCCCCAGAGACTTTGTCCCTGACATCTAGTCTGGGGCAAACCATAAGTCATTCTCATCAATCTATTTTAAATCTACATAGTGCTCCATCTGACATTTACTAATTAATATTCTCTTTCTCCTCTAGAAGTTAAGCTCCATGAGAACAGAAAACTTGTCTACCTTGACATCTAGTAGAGTACTTGGCTCATAGTGCTCGAAATAACCCAAGTGGAGCTAGGCTTTTAATTTTCTATTAAATGAATTTAAATAGTTTTTCTTTTAGACAGTAAGTATTAATACTTGTGATGCTTTATTTGGAAATAGCTGTTTCAGATAAATTTAATTTAATGTATTTATTTGAGATAGAGTCTCACTCTGTCGTTCTGGGTAGAGTGCCATGGCGTCATAGCTCACAACAACCTCAAACTCTTGGGCTTGAGCAATCCTATTGCCTCCGCCTCAGAGTAGCTGGGACTACAGGTGCCCACCACCACACCTAGCTAGTTATTTTATTTTTAGTAGAGATGGGGGTGGGGGTCGGTCTTGCTCTTGCCTAGGCTGGTCTTGAATTCCTGAGCTGAAGCAATCTACCAGCCTCGGCCTCACAAAGTGCTAGGATTACAAGCATGAGCCCTTGCTCTGCTGGGCCTTATTTGTATATAATTCAAATTTGGATGTTATCTACAGATTCTTTTTTTTTTTCTTTGAGACTGAGCCTCAAGCTGTCACACCCTGGGTAGAATGCCATGGCATCACAGCTCACAGCAACCTCCAACTCCTGGGCTCAAGCCATTCTCCTGCCTCTGCCTCCCAAGTAGCTGGGACTACAGGCGCCCGCCACACGCCAGATTCATTTTTTTTTTTTTTTTTTTTTTTTGAGACAGAGTCAAACTTTGTCATTCTCAGTAGAGTGTCGTAGCATCATAGCTCACAGCAACCTCAAACTCCTTGGCTTAAGCGATTTTCTTGCCTCAGCCTCCCAAGTAGCAAGGTCTACAGGTGCCCTCCACAACACCTGGCTATTTTTAGAGATGAGGTCTCGCTCTGGCTCAGGCTGGTCTTGAACCTGTGAGATCAGGCAATCCACCTGCCTCAGCCTCCCAAGTGTTGGGATTACAGGCATGAGCCACTGCACCCAGCTCCAATCTACAGATTCATAAATATTAAATGACTTGAGCAGGATAGCATAACTAGTAATTAGAAACCTAATTCACTCATTCAGCTGTTGCTATCAGTAAGATAGACATATGCTTTCATGGAGTTTATCTTCTGGTACAGGAGATAGACAAAAATAAAAGTAAAAGGAAGGCAAAATACTTGCAAGTTGTCTTTTTTTTTTTTTTTTTTTTTTTGAGACAAGAGTATTACTCTATTGCCCTTGGTAGAGTGCTATGGTGTCACAGCTCACAGCAATCTCCAACTCCTGGGCTTTGGCGATTCTTTTGCTTCAGCCTCCCAATGCCCAGCTATTTTTTTGTTGCACTTTGGCCAGGGCCGGGTTTGAACCTGCCACCCTTGGTATATGGGGTTGGCACCCTACCCACTGAGCCACAGGCGCCACCCAGTACTTGCAAGTTGTGAGCAGTGATGTGAAGGAAACAAGACAAATCTATCTATGGAAAATTGTAGAACATTCTAGAATATGGTTTTGATTTAGGAACCAATGAATCAGTTAACTAGGAATCAATGAATCATTTCTTGTGCTGATTGCTGTCTTTGGCAATTGTTTTTGGCTTTTGAACTTACTATGGAGGACCAGGAATAGGTAGAAAATATAGGCAGGAGACATGATAAAGTAATGGGAGAAGAGTCTTAGATAATGAGACCTTAAAGGCTGTTCCTATCTTTCTTATAATGTATGTATTTCCCATTCTAGTTTGCTTAAAGCCCATCAAACAATTGCTATGATGCCTGTTTGGTCTACCAGCATTTCTGAGAGAAGTTGTTTTTGGCCACTGTAGACCAGATATGAAAGTTTACAAAACTGCAAACCATATGCAAGAGTGGATAATGACTAGATCAGCATGATTAAAAGGGCACATTCATGCTGAGGAGGAGTAGAATTCTAGTTTAGATAGGAAAGTTTTATGGTAAGTGTTGCTTTAATGTATTAAGTGAATAAATGTGATACTTTTCAAGCAGATGAGTTGTTTAACCTTTTTCCTAATCATAATGTAAGGTGATGGAGAGAGCATGGGCTTAAGGGTTAGATTTTATTTTATTATTTATTTGTTTAGAGACAGAGTCTCAAGCTGTCACCTTGGGTAGAGTGCTATCGCATCATAGCTCACAGTAACCTCCAACTTGGGCTCAAGTGATCCTCTTGCCTCAGTTTTTCTATTTTTAGTAGAGACAGGGTTTTTCTTTTGCTCAGGCTGGTCTCAAACTCCTGAGCTCAAGCAATCCACACACTTCAGCCTCTCAGAGTGCTAGGATTATAGGTGTGAGCCACCGCACCCCACCAGATTGATGAGGGGGTCACTTCTTAGCCAGATGAGGTCAGGTAGTTTTCTTCACCTTTTTGAGCCTTGATTTCTTCATCTGTAAAATTGTGGGAACACTATATCCATGGTGATATTTTAGAAATACGGGTGGTGGCTTGGCACCCGTAGCACAGTGGTTACAGCACCAGCCACATACACCCAGGGTGGTGGGTTCAAACCCAGCCTGGGCCGGCTAAACAATGACAACGGCAACAAAAAATAGTTGGGCTATGTGGTGAAAGCCTGTAGTCCCAGCTACTTGGGTGGCTGAGGCAAGGAAATCACTTAAGCCCAAGAGTTTGCAGTTGCTGTGAGCTGTGACTCCATGGTACTCTACCAAGGGCGACATAATGAGACTCTGTCTCAAAAAAAAAAAAAAAAAAAAGAAAAGAAATTAGGGTAGTGAGCTCAAAGGGCTTTTCACATGGTAGACACTCCATCACTAGTTGCTATTATTGTTCAGTGGTGAGCCACTGAACGTTTTGGGGCAGAGTAAAAATAATAATAATTCATTCTTAGTTTATGCTGTATGCCATACATTAAGAACTTGATGTATATTTTAATGCTCACAACAGTCTTGTGTGATAGTCATTATCATCTCTCTATCTTGGAGATAGTTATTATCTCCATTTTGTAATTAAGAAGACTGAGGCTCAGAGAGATTATTTAATTTGGCCAAGGTCATATAGTAGTGCATATATTTGAGTATGTGTACTTATAGAGGTGGAGTTTGAAGCCAGGCAGTTCGACTGTAGAACCTTCACTCTTTTTTTTTTTTTTAAAGAGACAGAGTTTCAAACAAAAAAGGGTCTCTCTTTGTCGCCCTTGGTAGAGTGCTATGGCGTCACAGCTCACAGCAACCTCCAACTCCTGAGCTTAGATGATTCTCTTGCCTCAGCCTCCTGAGTAGCTGGGATTACAGGCACCCGCCCCAATGCCTGGCTATTTTTTTGTTGCAGTTTGGCCCCGGCCAGGTTGGAACCCACTACCCTTGGTATATGGGGCTGGTGCCCTACCCAGTGAGCCACAGGCGCTGTGAGAACCTATGCTCTTAAGCACTATACATACTAAAAAAAACTTTATGAAGATTCATTTGGGAGCAATCTACAGGATAGCCTTTCTTTTTTTTTTGAGACAAAGTCTCCCTTGGTCACCTTGGTAGAGTGCCATGGCATCTCAGCTCACAGCAACCTTGAACTGTTGGGCTCAAGCGATTCTCTTGCCTCAGCCTCCTGAGTAGCTAGGATTATAGCTGTCTGTCACAACATCTGTCTATTTTTAGAGATGAGGTCTTGAACTTGTGAGTTCAGGCAATCCACCCGCCTCAGCCTCCTAAATGCTGGGATTACAGTCGTGAGCCACCACGCTTGGCCTTTTTTTTTTTTTTTTTTTTTTGCAGTTTTGGCAGGGGCAGGGCTCGAACACGTCACCCCCGGTATATGGGGCTGGTGCCCTACTCCTTGAGCTACAGGCACCACCCTTCCCTCTCCTCCCCCCCCCCCTCCCCGTAGAGACAGAGTCTCGCTGTACTTCCCTAGGGTAGAGTGCTATGACATCACATGGCTCACAGCAACCTCTAACTCTTGGGCTTACGCGATTCTCTGGCTTCAGCCTCCCAAACAGCTGGGACTACAGTAGGCACCCGCCACAGTGCCTGGCTATTTTTTTTGTTGCAGTTTGGCTGGGGCTGGGTTTGAACCCGCCACCCTCGGCATATGGGGCCGGTGCCCTACTCACTGAGCCACAGTCGCCGCCCCTTTTTTTTTTTTTTTTAAAGAGAAGAGTCTCAGTCTGTCACCCTGGGTAGATTGCTGTGGTATCATAGCTTATAGAACTTAAAACTCCAGAGGCCAAGCCATCCTCTTGCCTCAGCTACCTGAGTAGCTGAGATTATGGGCACAGACCATCATGCCCAGCTAGTTTTTCTTTTTCTTTTTTTTTTTTTTTTTAATGAGACAGGGTCCTGAAACTGTCACCCTGGGTAGAGTGGTGTGGCATCATAGCTCACAGCAACCTCTAACTCTTGGGCTTAAGCCATTCTCTTGTTTCATTTTTTTCTTCTTTTAGTAGAGATGGGTGGGGGGAGTGTCTCAATTTTTGCCCAGGCTGGTCTCGAACTCATGAGCTAATGCTACCACCCACCTTGGCCTCCCAGAGTGCTAGGATTACAGGTATGAGTCACCTTGCCTGGCCTAGTTTTTCTATTTTTAGTAGAGATGGGATCTTGCTCTTGCTCAAGCTGGTCTTGAACACCTGATCTTACCATATCGGCCTCCTAGCCTGCTAGAACTATAGGCGTGAGCTACCAGGACCAGCCTACAGGGTAAGTTTTAAAGTTTTTAGTAAGAAAAAGAAAGAAAATATTCAATTCATCATTGTCTTCATTTTATTTAATTAATTAATTTATTTATTTTGAGACAGAGTCTCACTATGTTGCCCTGAGTAGAGTGCTGTGGCATCACAGTTCACAGCAACCTCAAACTCTTGGGCTTAAGCAATTCTCCTGCTCAGCCTCCCAAGTAGCTGGGACTGCAGGCACCCATTACTTTGTTTGTTGGAGTTGTCATTGTTGTTCAGCTGGCCTGAGTCAGGTTCGAACCTGACACCCTGTGTGTATGTGGCTTGTGCCGTAACCACTGTGCTTATGGTCACCAAGCCTTGTCTTCATTTTAGTAATCAGTGAATAACCTTAAAGTACTAGTATTTGTTAAGCATGAAAAAAAAAAAAAATCAAGCCCCTGTCCTGCATGGTCTGTTTAAGAACATACTAAATACATTTAACTCAGAAAAAGAATATCCTGATAATTCTTTATTTAGGTCAAAAGTAAAAAAGGGCTTGGGTGCCGTGGTTCATGCCTGTAATCCTAGCACTTTGGGAGGCCGTGGCCGGTGGATTACCTGAGCTCAGGAGTTCAAAAGCAGCCTGAGGCTCGACGCCTGAGCTCAAGCGGCTAAAGCATATACAACGGAGCTGGCAGGTTTGAATGCAGCCTGGGCGTGCCAAACAACAATGACAACTACAACCAAAAATTAGCCAGATGTTGTGGTGGGTGCCTGTAGTCCTAGCTACTTGGGAGGCTGAGCGAGAGAATGGCTTAAGCCCAAGAGTTGGAGGCCATGGCACTCTGCCTAGGGCAACAGCTTGAGGCTCTGTCTCAAAAAAAAAAAAAAAAAAAAAAGAGCAGCCTGAGCAAAAATTGTCTCTACTAAAAATAGAAAAACTGAGGCAAGAGGATTGCTTGAGTCTGATTTTCAGGTTGCTGTAAGCTATAACACCGTGGAACCCTACCCAGGGTGACAGTTTGAGACTCCGTCTCAAAAAACTCCCCAAAACCCAGAAATTAAATTTTCTTTATGTGAGATATACTTGTTGTTATCAATATTGGTTTTTTTTTTTTTTTTAGACAGAGCCTCAAGCTGTCACCCTGGTTAGAGTGCTATGGCATCACAGCTTACAGCAACCTCCAACTCCCGGGCTCAAGCGATTCTCCTGCCTCTGCCTTGCAAGTAGCTGGAGATTACAGGCGCCCGCCACAATGCCTGGCTATTTTTTGGTTGCAGCCATCATTGTTGTTTGGCAGTTGGGGCTGGATTCGAACCTGCCAGCTCAGGTGTACGTGACTGGCGCCTTAGCAGCTTGAGCCGCAGGTGCCGAGCCTGTTATCAATATTGTTATCCCTTGTAAATATATTTCAAGGTTATTGGATTCCACTTCCTCTCCCCCACAAACCCACATTATTTTGACTTGGGGACAAATGGGAAGACAGTAATTTTCCTCAACAGTCCAGTGAATTTTGTTTTCTTCTAGTTTAGAGACTAAAAAGTGTTAACAAGTCTAGGCATTTCTTTTTTCTAATTAGCTCTAATGTAATTAAACCAAAACAATGAAATTGAGAGTTTACCTCAGATAGCTCCTACCATCCCAATCAAGACAGGACAGTAGTCCTGTTTCTAGGAATTCTCTCTCCTTCCCTTCCTGTCTTCTTTTGGGAAAATACTTTGGAGTAGAAAGCAACTAGCCAAATAGCAGACAAATAAAATCAGCTCCTTTCTGTTTCCCCACCAAGATAGGACAAGAGAGGGAGCAAGAACCTGCCATCAAAGATAATTGCGGTTTAGGTGTGCCACTGAAATGCACTTGTTTCTTGATGCCCCCCATCCCCAGCTCTACAGTAATCCCTCCGAGACTGTACAGTCTCCGCTTTAAATATAAATATATAAAAAAACTTCCCCCTGTCTCTTTTTCTCCTCCTAGCTTTTTTTTTTTTTTTTTAAATCTCCTATAATAAAGTTTCCTATTGGATAAGGTCAGCTCCCTGATTTATGCCTGGCTCCTATTGGAAGCTCAAAGGAGCTGACATCACTTAGGAAAGCGAGGGGGTAGGGCTGCCAGATCAGTTTGTCACCACCCAGGCTCCCTTGCCTTTGGCTGGGTGCAACTTCCATTTTAGGTGTTGGATCTGAGGGGGAAAAAAAAAGAGAGAGGGAGAGAGAGAAGAGCAAGAAAGATCCTGAAAGGAGGAAGAGGTGGCGAAAAATCAACTGGCTTACTGGATTTGTCTTTCTCAACACATTGGTGAAGCCTTGGGTCTCTTTCTTAAAGGACTTGTTTTTAGAAGTCCACATTTGAGGTGTGTGCCTTTTTTAAAAAATGTGTGAACAGACGGGCAAAAGAGGATAAACGAAGTTGAATTTTTCTCCTACGGTAACCAGAAGGAATTTAAAACGAGAGAGAGTCTGTTATGCTGATGGGTGACTTAAGCAATCATTTTTAAATTTCTACTTTCAATACATTGGGGGGATTTTTGTATTTTATTATATTAAAAAAAGGTAAAATATACAAGACCTAGAAAAAAACTTCCAGGTCTCTCTAATCAGGAAGCGGAATAGATTCTTACAGAGGGGTAAGAACAGTTGTGTAAATTTACCTGTTCGTGTGTTCTTCGGTTTTGTGTTTTTTTCTAGATTAAGCTAATGTACTTCTTTTTTCAGAGCCCGAATCAAAAGTTGGTTTTTTTGGCATGTTGCGTGTGGGTTGGGAAAGGAATTTGTCCGTATCGGAAGATAGTTATACAGATGGTTCTAAATATGTTTCAAAACTTTTTTTCCCTTTTATTATTCAATTTGTAGAAGTGGAAAGTTGTCTGGAGCTTTGCAGCTTAAATGGTATTGTTTTTCCCCCAGAGAGTTTGAACGACCCAGATCGCTTTCAGCATTGCTGTTCCTGGGTGGATCCGTCTTTTACTTTTCCAGGTGTAAAGGGTGGGAGCTTCATTCTGTAGAGTAGCCTCCCTGCTTTGCCTTATAAAAGAAAACAAATGGATCTATGTTAACTGAATTGCCAACCTCTTCCTCCTAAAACTACCTTTGATGGTAAAGATTTGTAGAGGTGTTGTATGTTAATCTGTAAATAAGATAACATTTGGTTTATGTGCTTACAGGGATAAGGAAATTCTAATCATGCTTTTTATTTCACCTGAGTAAAGTGGCAGCACACCTGAAAGTATTTCAGTTTTGTGCTTTCTGAAAGGGCCATGAATGGAATAAGATTAGGTTTAGAGAAACTACTTACACAAACTTTAATGTTTAAAGTGCATTTAAGAAAAACAAGGGGAATTTTATTTTTTAAAGTTATGAAGTTGAAAGTTGTTTTTTGGAGGTGAGTTTTTTAATTTAATCTGCTATTAATTAAGTCAAATCTGTTGGAGCTGAAGGTTCATGACTGCTTTCATATCTTACAGTTAATCTTAAGATTTGTTTTCGCAAATACATTTTTGCAAAAGTACCGATTCTAGATAATTATATAGCCAACTCATCAGCTGAAAACTGGAGTATTCTCTTCCTTCTCCTGTTGAAAATGTGAATCACTGTGAAAATTATAGCTGAAGTAGATACTGCCCTAATTGTAACAAGGTGGGCCTTAATGTGTAAGCTGCTCATTAGCTTTAAACTGGTATGTATCTTTAATAAGCCTCTGATTTTTGTTTCCCCTCCCCGTTTTTTTTTTTAAGACTAGAAGACTTGAATTTATTTTCTTGAAAAAGAAAGCCTTGAAAATCTATTTCTTGAAAGATGATTTCATTCTTGTGAGGTTGTGGCTTTAGAAGCAAATAGAACTTTGTCCCTCCTTTACAATAATCTAGGCAAGAGCTGCAGGAAATTTTTGATGTCTGATCTCATAATTATAGCAAGTACTGTAAAAAAAGAAAAAATATAATGTGTACAGTTTGTTGAGCTATAGTTCAATATTTCCCAAATTTTCTTTCAAATGTTCTCTCTGCCTCCTCTTCCTAGGGAGGTTTCTTGATGGTTCTTTGGAGGGTTGGGCATATTGCTGTCGAGTGTCGGTTTCCCACTCAACCTTTAGGGGGAGGGATGAGGAAATCTGAAGGAGGAGTACAAAGGCAGTTTGAAAATAGGTTCTGGATGACTGAGTGGTGGTGATTTGGATTTAGCTTTAAATACTGGGCTTTGTGTAGCTGTAGTGAACATCCTACCTTACTAGTGTCCAGTACTGTTTCCATGAACTAAGGCATTGTTTTGGCTGCTGTGTAGCATAAGAGCTTTTGGGGTGATAAGATGGAAGATTTGCCTTTTATCTCATGTCCAGAGGTTCTTTCGAGAATTATAGTCAGGAGTTCTTATAAGTAAATCTTTTATTTTTTAATTTCTGATTTTCTTATTTTGATTTTGGGGTAAAAATGATGACAAATCTGAGTGGTCCAGATTTTTCTTTCCTTGTTTGCCTCTTATTTACTGTTGGTTTCTTTGTTATGTGAGTAAGATAGTGGTCTTGTGTTCCATGTGAGGACTCTCTTTTGGGTGGTTAGAGTTTAGTATCTTTTGTAGGGTTCCAACATAGACATTCAGAGAGAGTAGAATGTATTCTCAGTTAGTGTAAAATTGGGATTGTTGGTGATATTAAAAAAAAAAGAAGAAAGAAAAGCTTCAGGTAATTACAGTCTACCCTTAGGTTGATCTCTAGGGATGGGTGAGATAGGATGGAGTAAGCAAAGATCACTATCAATTGGAATAACAAAATAATTAGCTTTGTATAATTTATTGCTTTCTATTTTGATACCAATTGCCAGGACCTTTTGCCCAGCCCTCCACCACTTTTTTTTTTTTTTTTTTTTTTTTGCTGTGTACTAAGCATTTTGCATAAACTATTTACTTAATTTCCCACCCACCCCCCTTCTTAAAGGAATTTGAGCCTCAGAGAAGCGAGGTTTGCTGAAAATCTCATTGCCTGTAAATGGTTGAGGCTTGTAATAACACTGGTTTGTCTAACTACAAAGTCCATGGACTTAACCACTAATACACTGCCATTCTTCAGAGAGAATGAAACAACAGCTAGAACTGAAATGAGCCCTTCCTAGAGGCTGGAGTGTTTGATCTTGGCACAGGGTCAGTACTCACTTAGATTTCCAGCCCTCTTCTCCCCATAACCACTGTTGGAATAAGATCTGTAAGAAATCTATTTTCTTTAGAGCCTATGGGGAGCTGGATGTGTTAGAATGGATATTATTGTCATCTGTAGAATAGGGATATTTCCACATGTGCCCTATTGCTGTCCTAATTTCTTTTGGAATTGTCTCAAACTTCATTTGATTATCAGCAAAATTTCTTCTAGAGAGTGTTCAGGTATGTATAGAATGTTATCATCTTGCGGGGTCAGGCTTGTAAGAGATACTTCATATAATGTATTTATCATACTATTGAAATTATCTATTCTTGTTTTTCCCTCTAGACTGTGGGCTGCTTGGGTATAGGTGCTGTCTTATCTCTATCTTTTTAGCACCTGTCTTAGTGTTGGGTACATACTTGAGGTGTTCAGTAAGCCTTGGTTAAATAAGGCTCTTGATGGAAATCAGTGAGGGACTGATTTGTGGGGAAGGCTTGAAAGGAAGTTGAGAAAGGAAGCAAAACAACATAGGTTAATAAAATTGCAATATAATTTTGCACCTTTTAGTATAGTTTCAACCTTTTATTAGTCTCCTCCCTTCCATATTTAAGTAAAGTTTCTGGGAAATAATGGACATTTTTCAAGTTTTAGCTTTTCTTTAATTCTGTTTCCTTTCTTGGCAAGTAGTCCAAAGAATAGAGTAAAAAGTAAGGGTCCTTAACCAGTTCATTTCATGATGTAGGCAGCCGTTAGTTTCAAACACTGAAAACCTTGAAAGTAGCCATTTTGTAGAGGAGGGAAACTGCTTACCTAGAACACATTAGGGCAACAGCAGGGAAGTTAGTGGTTTCTTTGCTTGTTAATAAAAACATTAAAGAGCTTGGTATGAACTCATTGTTGAACTTCAGTGTTGCAAAGAAAGTGTGTTTGGATATCAATGCACTTAAAAAAAATGCGACAAAACATTAGGAGATTTTATTCATGAAATATATCAAGAAGTTTATGAGTTTAAGCACTGAAATTAGTTTTCATGGATAATTTAGAAAATAGTAACAAGAGACTTGCCTAAAGGAATGAATAACCACACATATCTTTCATGTTCTCTTCTCTCAGAGAGGGTTAAATGCCATGAGAAGCTGAAATAGGGATTGCTCTGCCTAAAAAATGCAGCTGCCTCCAAGGTTTCCAATAGACTTGATATAGGCTGGCAGAGAGACGGTAAGGGATTGTTAAAGAGGAAAATTGTGGTGGGTATTGATTCATTGTTGTATAATGTATTTTTTGGAAATATTTTTTTCCCCTAATTCTACATGGAATTTCATGTTGATTGCTAAGTTGTTTTTTGTTTGTTTTTTGTTTTTTTCTTTTAAAGACAGTCTCACTCTGTTGCCCCAGGCTAGAGTTCTGAGGCTTCCTCATCCTACTTGACAGCAACCTTGAACTCCTGAGTTCTGGCCTCCCAAATAGCTGGAACTATAGGTACCCACCACCATGCCTGTCTAATTTTTCTGTTTTTAGTAGAGATGCAGTCTCACTCTTTTTTTTTTTTTTTGAGACAGTGTCCCACTTTGTTGCCCTTGGTATATTCCCTTGGTGTCATAGCTCACAGCAGTTTCAAACTCTTGAGCGCAAGTGATCCTCCTGCCTCAGCCTCCCAAGTAGCTGGGACTACAGGTGCCTTCTACAACATCCGGCTATTTTATAGAGATGGTCTTGCTCTGGCTCAAGCTAGTCTCAAACTCATGAGCTCAGGCGATCCACCCACCTTGGCCTTCCAAAATGCTAGGGTTATAGGCAGTGAGCCACCATGCCCTGCCTTTACTTTTTTTTTTTTTTTTTTGAGACAAAGTCTCACTCTGTCACCCTGGGTATAGTGCCATCGTGCCATAGCTCACAGCAACCTCAAACTCTTGGGCCTGAGCAGTCCTCTTGCCTCAGCCTCCTGAGTAGCTGGGACTATAACTATGTGCCATCACAATGGGCTTTTTTTTTTTTTTTTTTTTCTTTTTAATTTTTTTGAGACAGAGCATCAAGCTGTCACCCTGGGTAGAATGCCATGGCATCACAGCTCACAGCAACCTCCAACTCCTGGGCTCAAGCCATTCTCTTGCCTCTGCTTCCCAGGTAGCTGGGACTACAGGCATCCACCACAACACCTGGCTATTTTTTGGTTGCAGTCATCATTGTTGTTTGGTGGACCTGGGCTGGATTCGAACCCGCCAACTCAGGTGTATGTGGCTGGAGCCTTAGCCACTTGAGCCACAGGCGCCAAGCCTGTTTTTCTATTTTTAGTAGAGATGGGGTCTTGTTCTTGCTCAGATGGTCTTGACTTGGTGAGCTCAAGCAATCCACTCACCTCGGCCTCCCAGAGTGCAAGGATTAGAGGCGTGAGCAGTCATACTCAGCTAGATTACTAAGTATTATACTAAGTATTACATACAGAGAATGGGCCCAAATTTACTATTATGGAACAGCGTTCTACATTTTTTAGGGCTACTTCCTCTCTCCAGTGAGCCCTTTGGTCTGATTGGCAAGGTGTATGAGCAGTTTCAATCAGGCATATATATAGTAGGGTTGTTATAAGAATCCAAAGAATTTTCTTAAAGGTGAGCAATAGGAAATTTGTAATTTGGTCATGACTTTCAAAAAACGTGTCCTATTTTGTATGATGACAAAACAAAAGCAGTTTTTAACTTTGTATTTCAAATGTGAAGGAAAGTTGCAGAAATAGCACAATTCCTGTATATCCTTCATTTGCCTAGGTGCCAGTTAACATTTTGCCAAAAGTATTTTATTCTTTTTTTTTTTTTTTTTTTTTGAGTCAGAGTTTCACTTTATCGCCCTCGGTAGAGTGCTGTGGGGTCACAGTTCACAGCAACCTCCAACTCCTGGGCTTAGGCGATTCTCTTGCTTCACTCAGCCTCCCGAGTAGCTGGGACCATAGGCACCCTCCACAACGTCTGGCTATTTTTGTTGTTGTTGCAGTTTGGTCTGGGCTGGGTTCGAACTCTCCACCCTCTGTATATGGGGCAGACACCCTACCCATTGAGCCACAGGTACCGCCCTATTCTATGTATTTTTTTTATCAATATGCTGACCAAAAGGGGAACTTACCAGTTTAAGAGTTCTACAACACGGCGAGGTAGGGCAGCCGAGCAAAGTGGTTAAGAACGTGAATGCTGGAGCCAAACTGCCATGTAGGGTTCTGTAAGGGCAAACTGCTTGATGGTCAGTGCCTTGGTCTCCTTGTAAAATGGAGAAAATAATGTTAACTGTCATAGGATTTTTGTGACAATTAATTGATTTAATCTATGTAAAATTAATAGAACAATGTACAGCCCATAGTAATGCCTTGTTTGCTACTGGAACAGATTCTTTCAATGAATTCAGAATTCATTTGTTTGTTGGACTAAGCATCCTTTAAATTTTTTTAAAATCTGAAATTCTATGATAGATGTAGATACTTATCTTATAGGATAAATGGGTTCCTAGATGGTAAGCTAAATTTAACAGGCTTTTTAATGAGAAAAAAGTGTTTTTAGTAACTGGCAATCTTTTGGGAGTTGTGTGGTTTTGGTTGTCCAAAACCAAATGGTATGAAAATGGGTAAATTTTAGTAAAATTGGGGGGTGGGAAAGATACAAGTGCCAAAACTTGTGTATCTTACAGTAATTTCTTCAGAGACTTTATACATATTTTAGGGGAAAAAACCTGTGATACAAGTTTCTTACACCTTTTTATATCCATAAAACACAAAACTCTAGCATCCAAGTGGTAAATTTTCTTCAATTTTGGCAAAGAATTAAATGAAAAAGGTTTTATTTCGGTTTCTTCTTTTTTTTAGAGACAGAGTCTCACTTTATCGTCCTTGGTAGAGTGCTATGCCATCACAGCTCACAGCAACTTCCAAATCCTGGGTTTGGGTGATTCTCTTGTCTCAGCCTCCCCAGTAGCTGGGACTACGGTGCCCACCACAGCCTGGCTATTCTTTTGTTGCAGTTTGGCCAGGGCTGGGTTTGAACCCACCACCATAGGTATGGTATATGGAGCCGGTGCCCTACCCACTGGGCCACAGGTGCTGCCCTACTTTTTTTTTTTTGAGACAGTGTCTCACCATGTTGCCCTCGGTAGAGTGCTGTGGCATCACAGCTCACAGCAACCTCAAACTCTTGGGCTTAAGCGATTCTCTTGCATTGGTTTCCCAAGTAGCTGGGAGTACAGGTGCCTACCACTACGCCCGGCTATATTTTTGTTGTAGTTGTTGTTTA
This sequence comes from Loris lydekkerianus, assembly GCA_963574355.1. NCBI lineage: Eukaryota > Metazoa > Chordata > Mammalia > Primates > Lorisidae > Loris > Loris lydekkerianus. The sequence continues at coordinate 31,955 of CAUYPK010090165.1, forward strand.
GCAGTCCCAGGCTGGGTTCGAACCCGCCAGCCCCGGTGTATGTGGCCAGTGCCCTAACCACTGAGATATGGGCACTGAGCCAGGTTTTATTGTTCTTGACTCTGAATTAAACCCTTTACCTCTAAGTTTCCCTTGTCCAACCAGGATTTTGTAGGATAATGTTCAGTTATGAATGGTTGTACAGGAAGCAATTACATAGAAATGAAGACAGGCATTTACTATCCCTTTTCTTGAAATAAGCGCCCTTTTTTTGTGTTCAGGAAACATCATTCTCTATTTGCAGGCCTTATTTATGGACATTTGCAAAACAGTGACATGTAGAAATTCTGAGTTCATGGATGCTTCCTGTGATAAGTGTGTTTCTAAGAAAGGAATCTGTTCTTAAATGTGGAAAAGCCACATTGTGTCCTGTGGGAATATACATGTGTGTTAGATGCAGCCTTGCCTGGAAACTCATAGGTTTCTTCCAGCCTAGAATTTTCCTTTTTTCTCCCCCCACTTTTTTTTTTTTTTTTGCATTTTTTAGCCAGGGCCGGGTTTGAACCCACCACCTCTGGTATATGGGGCCTGCGCCCCACTCCCCCTTTTTTTAAAGAAAGAATCTCACCAGGCGCTGTGGTTCACGCTTGTAATCCTAGCACTCCGGGAGGCTGAGGCGGGTGGATTGCTTAAGCTGAAGAGTTTGAGATCAGCCTGAGCAAGAGTGAGACCCCATTTCTACTAAAAATAGAAAAAACAGGAGGATGTTGTGGCGGGTGCCTGTAGTCCCAGCTACTTGGGAGACTGAGGCAAGAAGATCACTTGAGCCCCAGAGTTTGAGGCGGTTGTGTGCTCTGATGCCATTGCACTCTACCAAGTGTGACAAAGTGAGACACTGTCTCAAAAAAAAAAAAAAAGATAGTCTCACTCTGTCTTCCTGGATAGAATGCCATGGCATCATAGCTCACAACAACCTCAAATTCTTGGGCTCAAGTGAGTGTCTTCCCTCAGCTCCTGAGTGGCTAGAACTACAGGTGCCTGCCACAGTGCCCATTTTTAGAGTTGTGGTCTTGCTTTTCCTCAGGCTGATCTTGAACTCCTGAGCCCAAGCTGTCCTCCCTCCTTAGCTTCCCAGAGTGTTAGGATTACAGGTGTGAGCTACTGTACTCGACCTTTTCCTTTTCTTCAGATTAAATAACCTATGATTGTCTCGCTCTGCAGTTGCAGGATAAAAAAAAGAAAAAACACATAAAACTAGTGTTCTGAATAGTGTTTAAGCCAGTTCTGTTGGCACTCCATAACCTCCTATCACCTAGCTCCTGACTTTTTTTTTTTTTTTTTTTTTAGACAGAGCCTACAGCTGGTGCCCAAGGAAGAGGGCTGTGGCATCACAGCTCACAGCCACCTCCAACTCCTGGGCTCCAGTGATTCTCCTGCCTCCGCCTCCCAAGTAGCTGGGACTATAGGCACCTGCCACAATGCCCGGCTATTTTTTGGTTGTAGCCATCCTTGTTGTTTGGCAGGCCTGGGCTGGATTCGAACCTGCCAGCTCAGGTGTATGTGGCTGGTGCGTTAGCCACTTGAGCCATAGGTGCTGAGCCGCTCCTGACGTTTTTTTACCTACATTTCCTTTATCAATTCTTTTACATTTTCTACATTTACTTTCCTGTTCTCTGTATATCTCCTTTTTTTTCTCTTTGTTTGCTTTTACCTCTCCTATCATTTTTTTCCCCTTAGGTTGAGGGTTTTCATGGTATCACTTTGCCACATTAACCTTTAATATGGGGCATGTTTCTGATTCTTATTCTAGAACAGTGGTTCTCAATCTTCCTAATGCTGCGGCCCTTTCATCCAGTTCCTGTGAGCTGTGACCCACAGGTTGAGAACCGCTGTTCTAGAATAAACTGTACACATGTGTTAAAGTTACAAGTATCAGGATACCCCTTCTGGTTTATTTCAGTTAGATCCAGGTTAGGTTTATAGTTGTGACCCAAGAATATTGATCTCATCTGGTACTTCAGATTAGTTTATCTTTGATTTTAAGATTTCACTCATATTTCCTAATTACTCATTTAGGTTTAGTTGACAATACAGCAAAATAAATTTGCTTACCCCGGAGTAAGTTACCAGTTTATGTGTGTTTCCTGTGTTGTATATTGGAATGCAGTAGTCTATTAGGAGGTCTTTCTGTGGAGTGGAAAGACTTGTTTTAGGGAGCTTATATTTTAAGAAACCAAGACATATTCTGATGGTTAAGGACATAAGACATTGTTACAGAAACTAGGTCACCTTTTCAATACGTTTATCAAAGTACCTACAGTTCCCATTTCATTGCAAGTGAAGTAAATCTCATTGAAATAAAGTAGCTGGTGTATATTCAGTACACTTTTAAAATAGAGTAGTCTATTGTAAAAGAGAGATTGGTGCCAATCTGATTTCTTTCCTGCTTCTTTGTTGGAATGGGGGAAACTGTAACCTCTCTACTGTTCTATTCTCCATTGACTACTTTGTAAACCAGGGCACAGTTGGCCATTTGAATGTCTACCCTGCCAAAGGTCAACCAAACAGGCAGGTAAGGCTGCATAGGCCTCTTCATAGGCCTGAGATCACAAATGGAAGGAAAAATACAGAAAGAAAAATGAAACAAAATTGATTTATTTTTCTAAGATTTAACTTTGGTATTAATTAAAGAAGTGAAACCTCTTCATTCAAAAGAACTTTGAGAGTCTTCTGTGTGGCATGCATTGAAGTACAGTTGTAAACCAAACAGACCTATTACTTGCCCTCATAGAACTTAGATTCTAGTTGGAAGAGACAGATAATAAGTAAATAAGTAAGTACGTGGTATGTCAGAGTGTGGTAATGCTGTTGAGAAAGAAAAGCAGAATAAGTAGGGTGGAGGATAAGAATTGCCAGGATGGGACTAAGGTTATTTTATATAGTGGCCACTCTACATAGTGACATGAGGGATGGAGTAATGTAGGTGTGAGTAGTGCAAAGTGCAAAGGCCCTGAGGCCGGTGGTTGCCAGTGAGTGAGAGAGATGGGGAAGGAGATAATCAAGAGAACTATCCAAAGAGGTCCAATAGGAGTGTATTGGGTGGGGAGGGGCACAATCTAGGACCTTGTTATATTAATACACAGTACAAAGGAAAGTCTCCTCACTTCAGGCTCCAGAGACAACAGCTGTTACCAATTTTTTGCGTAGTCTAAGTAGGGGTAGCATCTGACCCAGCCTTTATCTTTTTTTTTCTTTATAGACAGAATCTCACTTTGTCACCCTTCGTAGAGTGCTATGGCATCATAGCTCACAGCAACCTCCAGCTCTTGGGCTTCGTTTTCTTTTGAGTACAACATTCATTCATTGGTTTGGTTTATGTGCTTTTGACCAAATATTACACTTGCCCTACTTGTCTGCTGCTTCTCCTTTTGCTCATTTGACGAAAAAGTTTCTGCTGCTCCCCATCCTCAGTCATTGGGATTTAATGGATTCAGGGACCCTTTTATAGGTCACCATTACATATTTCTGTTTTGCTCATTTGGGGAGATAATTTCTCCCTGATAACTAATTGTATGTCTCTAGTTTCCCTTTCCCTGTGTATGTTTAAGCATTAGGGGTTATTACAGCACATGTTGTTGAGCCACCTTCCCTAGTTGACTTTAATGCAGTTGAGGAGGAAGCACCAATTACTTAGTAATTTGAATGTTCTGTGGCAACTTGATGTAGGAAAGTAAAAGGATATTTGATTATCAGAGTACCTGTGTCTTGAATAACCTACTCTTACTTTCTTTGTCAAGATTTCTGGTTCAGCTAGTCTGTTACTCAATGAAAGAGTCTCTCTGTTTGGAGTTTTCAGCCCTGGTACTTGACCTGGTTACCCTCTGTTCTTCCCTTTAATTATACTTACCTAGTGTCATCCTGTTACTTAATATCATCCTTGGGAGATGACTTCAATCAGGAAGCATTTTTTCCCCCTTCCATCTCCTCTTTTGGTCAGGTAACTATATCATGTTATATGGGAAAATACTCCAGGTAATCACAGTTTTCTCCTAAATTTGAAGTTCCTTAAAATAACTAGTTGATATATAGTACTTCAGTCAGCATACATAGATGGGGCCAGATTGTTTGAGGTTATCTTGAGAGTATGTCTTTATGTCTTTTTTTTTTTTTTTAAGAGATAGAGTCTCGCTTTGTTGCCCTTGGTAGAGTGCTGTGGTGTCACAGCTCACAGCAACCCCCAGCTCTTGGGCTTAGGTGATTCTCTTGCCTCAGCCTCCCAAGTAGCTGCGACTATAGGTGCCCGCCACAACACCTGGCTATTTTTGTTGTTGTTGTTGCAATTTGGTTGGAGCCGTGTTTGAACCTGCTACCCTCGGTATATGGGGCCAGTGCCTATTCACTGAGCCACAGGTGCCGCCCTGTCTTTTCTTTATTTTTTTTAAAGTGTTTGTCTTTTTAATGCCATTCTTCTTTCCTAACTCTTCGGTTACACATGCTTCCTTATGGAAATATTTCTTTTCATGATTCTTTTAAAGAAATTTTGCTACTCAACTTACTTAAACCAGAAGTTAAAATGACTTGCTTGGGTAAGTGTCAGAGATAACAGTTGAATCCAGAGTTTCTGGTTGTTTCTGTTATATTTTGTCAAATAGACAAGAATTATCAAGGGTCTTGGAATACTAGATTTAAGACTTTGGACTTCTTTGAAAACAGAATATGGGACTAATCTTTGAAAAATTTGCCATAGTTCTTTGCTTCTTGTAGGAATTTTTTTTTTCCTTTTTTAGAGACAGAGTCTCACTTTGTCACCCTTGGTAGAGTGCAGTGGTGTCACAGCTCACAGCAACCTCCAACTCCTGGGCTTAGGCGATTCTCTTGCTTTAGCCTCCCGAGTAGCTGGGACTACAGGTGCCTGCTACAACACCCGGCTATTTTATTTTGGTTGTAGTTGTCATTGTTTGGCACGCCTGGGCCTGCCAGCTCTGGTGTATGTGGCTGGCACCTTAGCCTATGAGGTACAGGCGTCCAGCCGAGGAATTTTTTTTTTTTTTTTTTAAACACCCAGCTATATTTGTTTGCAGTTGTCTTTGTTGTTTAGCTGTCCCAGGCCGGGTTCGAACCTGACACCCTCGGGTAGGTGGCTAGCACTGTATCTACTGTACTAAGGGTGCCGAACCTTAGGGCCCTTGTTGGAGGAAAATTTAACATTTTAAAAACCATTGGGTTTTCCAACCTGCACTGTAAGTAGCGATGTTCTCTGGTGTAGCAACCCAGGATTCCAAAGAAGGTGGTGCTGGCAAGTGACACAGCTCTTCCTTCTAGGTTCTAAGTCTAGAATTTAGGATTTAAAAAAAAAAATGTTTTTTTTTTGTTTTTTTTTGTTTTTTAGACAGAGCCTTAAGCTGTCGCCCTGGGTAGAGTGCCATGGCATCACAGCTCACAGAAACCTCCAACTCCTGGGCTCAAGCCATTCTTCTGTCTCTGCCTCCCAAGTAGCTGGGACTACAGGTGCCTGCCACAATGCCCGGCTATCTTTTGGTTGCAGCCGTTGTTGTTTGGCAGGCCTGGGCTGTTTTCGAACCTGCCAGCTCAGGTGTATGTGCTTAGCTGCTTGAGCCACAGGCACCAAGCTGTAGAATTTAGGATTTGGATGGTACCATTCCTAAATCATAAGCTGTCCTTATAATTTAAATTCATGCATTCAAGGACCTTATATTATTAATAATACCTTCTATTATTCAAGCTGAATAATGATCTGAGCTGACTCGTAAGCAGTAAAATGGGCTCAAATAATGTATTTTATAACCAGTGCCCTTTTTGCAAGAGGAAATGTTGTAGTTAGAGGGTTGTCAGGAATAGTGCAGTACTGTTCCCAGTATGCTATCAGAATCACTTGAAGAGTTTTTAAAAAACATAAATTCCCAAACTTCCCCTCCCGAATTGAGGTAGATGGGGGGATGGATGTTATTTTTTCACAAGGCTCCCAGGGTGATTCTGATCACTCTGATTTGAGGACAACTAAACCTGAACATTTGAATTAAATTTTGTATATGTATTATTCCTTAGGTGGTTGAGAAGTATGAGAAGTAGGCTGGGCAAGGTGGCTCACACCTGTAATCGTAGCTTTCTGGGAGGCTGAGGTAGGTGGATTGCTTGAGCTTAGGAGTTCGAGACCAGTCTTAGCAAGAACAAGATCCCATCTCTACTAAAAATAGAAAAACTAGCTAGATGTGGTGATGCATGCCTGTAGTCCAGGTACTCAGGAGGCTGGGGCAAGAGGATCACTTGAGCCCAGGAGTTTGAAGTTGCTGTGTGCTATGATGCAATGGCTTGCTAGCCTGGCCAGCAGAGTGATTCTCAAAAAATAATTTAGTATGAGAAATATAGGAGATTATTAATTCATAGTAGTAGACATGGTGAGAAAGTGGTTAATTTAAAGTGAATCTCTGTACCTTTGTGTCCTGTATTGTTTTGGAATTACAGATGTTACCTCATGAATTTGAGGTTATGACATCACTTAGCATGGTATGGAGGACTTGCCTGTTAGGGAGAAGGGAAGCGTTTAGAACATATCTCCATTTCCCCTCCCCATTTTGAAACTGTAGAACAAATTCAGAAGAGGATGTTAGCATTGAAACTCAGCTGGACAAATTGTTTACAACTGAACAGGAAGGACCAATGTTAACTTCCTGTCTGAAAAGGAAGTGCTGGCTTCCTTCCCTTCCTCCGCTAACTGTCCAACTTGGAATATGGGTGGGGGAGGGGTTAATCACCACAGTATCTTTTTTTTTTTTTTTTTTTTTTGAGACAAGAGTTTCACTTTGTCACCCTCAGTAGTTTGCTCAACAGCAACCCTAAATTCTTGGTCTCAAGTGATCCTCTTTCCTTGGCCTTCCGAGTAGCTGAGACAGCAAATGCCCTTCACAATGCCTATTTTTTGCTACAGGGTCTGACTCTTTCCTATGTTGATCTTGAACACCTGAGCTCAAGCTATCCACCCTCCTCATTGTGCCCACCCTTATCATTACTACTCTTAACTGACTACCAGTGCCTTTGAAATCATGTGTTCAAAGTGTGGCTGCATAACATTTCTTTCCCTTGATTGAAACATGTAGACAAGTGCTGTTTGTTCTTGACACCTTGCCCTTACATGGGAACTCTGTACTAAGTTCAGCTGTCGCAGTCCTGGAAGGTTTCTAATCTTTTAGATGTCATTTTACATTCAAGCTATATTCACCTTCCTCTGTATTTTCTGACATTTGAAAATATAGATCAAGGAGTTGTAGAGAAGAAACTTTTGACTCTAAGGGGTAGGACATGGAAAGGAGAACATAATTGGGCAGAAGGGAGTGGATGACAACAGTTTCTTATTTTTAAATTGAGCCAAGAATTTGACTTCCTTCTAAGTGGGGCCAGTTGGCACTCTTCCTGCTATTTTAGTCCAGGCTTCTCCTTCCTATGGACCAGTCAATTGTATTAAGTGTTTGATGTGAGTTTGAACTGTGATCCCAGGAGGGGAGGAAGGGGAGGGTGGGGGAAACAGCTGGTGCCTTCATCAAGCCTTCTCAATTACCCTTCTTTTCTGAGTCTTTGAGGGTAGGGGGTGGTGCAGGAATTGAATGTGTGTTAGAGTCCAGCAATCTCATGTATTAGGATCAGATTCCCAGGCACTCCTGATACTATGAGGGATGTTGGCTAGTTGGAATGTAGTTAAACCTTTTCCAGTCACATTCTTTTGTCTGCCTTCCCTACCTCTAATTCTTTCACTTTTGGACCTGCTTTGGGGAGAGAGGTATGTGGGATGTTAGATAGCAAAACAGATTCATCCTTTTTACCCACTGAGTATTAAACTTAAGTCTTGGGCCCTCCAGGGACTTTAACTTTGGTTAGGTTTTTCTAAATCTGCCTGCAAACAGCAAAAGTTACAATTGGAACTGGGAACTCTGAAGTTAAGTTGAATTGTAATTGATTGGCTGTACTTGTCTCTTTTCCTTCCTTATACTCCAGGATTACTGTTATTACTGTTATTTCTGAGTCAGCACTAGTTTTCTTTTATTTATTTTTTTGAAACAGAGCCTCACTTTGTTGCCCTCAGTAGAGTGCTATGGCATTATAGCTCACAGCAACCTCAAACTCTTGAATTCAAGAGATTCTCTTTCCTCAGCTTTCCAAGTACCTAGGATTACAGGCCTCGCCACAATGCCCAGCTATTTTTTTTTTCTTAGAGATTAAATCTCACTCTGGGTCAGTCTGGTCTGAAATTTGTGAGCCCAGGCAATCCACCTACCTCAGCCTCCCAGGGTGCTGGGATTACAAGTGTGAGTCATGGAGCCACTGCGCTGGGCCAGCACTACGGGTTTTTTTTTTCTCACCTACTGAGTGCAATGGAGAGAGGCTATCAAGGATTTTTGTTTGGAACAGCAGCACCATTGACACGGGTGTGTTCAGTTCTCTGGGGTCTGTCATATATAGCTCCCCTCCCGCATATTTTGTATCTCAGAAGATTCTCCCTAACTATATGATACTATTTTTGTCTGCTTTTTTGTATGTCCAGATTATGGTATGTATTTGACTCAGATTTATTTGGCCTAAGCCATGAATAGGGAGAATTGGATAGACGTAAGTTTTCAGTATTTTTTTTTTCCTTTGGAGGCAGAGTCTTATTTTGTCACCCTCGGTAGAGTGCTATGGCATCATACCTCACAGCAACCTCAAACTTTTGTGCTCAAGTGATTCTCTTGCCTCAGTCTCCTAAGTAGCTGGGACTATAGGTACCCACCACAACTAATTTTTAGAAACTGGGGTCTTATTCTGTCTCAGGCTGGTGAGCAATCCACTGGCTTCCACCTCCCAGAGTGCTGGGATTATAGGAGTGAGTTTTCAGTATTCTTTTTTTTTTTTTTTTTTTTTTTTTTAAGAGACAGTCTCACTTTATTGCCCTCGGTAGAGTGCCATGGCTTCACACGGCTCACAGCAACCTCTAACTCCTGGGCTTAGGTGATTCTCTTGCCTCTGCCTCTCAAGTAGCTGGGACTACTGGCGCCTGCCACAAAGCCTGGCTATTTCTTTTTTTCTTTTTTGCAGTTTTTGGCCAGGGCTGGGTTTGAACCTGCCACCCTCTGTATATGGGGCTGGCACCCTACCCACTGAGCCACAGGCACCGCCCAAGTTTTCAGTATTCTTGAGAGCAAAAAATAGTCTGGTTCTGTGTTAGGTCTTATAAACTTGTGTGTGTATACTTTAGTGGTAGAGTGTGCAGTTTCTAGGGTTTGCCACTAAAGTTCTGTTCTAAAACAGTGTTGCTAAAGATTCTTTTCTCTCCAACCCTAGAATGGCTGAGTGCTGTGTATATTCCTGCCCTACCCCTTCCACCTGGTTATACCAGATCCAGATAAGGACTAAATCCAAGTTGTGTTATTTTAGACCTAGATAGACCTAGATTCGTTTGTATCATGTACTGCCTAAATCAATGTTCAGCCTCAGATTACTTCTAGCAGGTCTATGAAGAAGGGGACAGAGGCCTGGGAAAATGGGAGGAGAAAAGATGAACTTATTACTAGTTAGTTCCTGAAATGAGTGCCCTTCTGGTTAGAGAATTCTGTGGAGCATTGAATTGAGCCCTTTGGGCATAGGGTGTTACTTCTTTGGATTTCAAGAATCTCTGGCTAACAGAGCTTGACTTCTATCTGTATCTTTGCTTCTGGGGTTTAGGGATAACTTCCACTGGTCTGTACAAGATAATAGAAAAATGTCTCATTTATCCCATTCTTGGAGTCAGGGAGACTTTCCTTGCTGACTAGATTCCAAATCTACAGCTCCTGACCTGCTTCAGGAAAAGCTGAGATTGCTGTCTTGACGTATTTGCCTCTAGAGCTTCTGTGTTATTCTTAGTGGTCTTCCACTTAATTCTCTAGGGCAATGGTTCTCAACCTTCCTAATGCTGCAACCCTTTAATGCAGTCCAAAGGGGTTGCAACCCACAGGTTGAGAATCGCTGCTCTAGGGAGCTGGGAATTTTTCTTTCAGCACCTAGTAAACTTTCTGTTTGTGTGGTAGAGTCTGCTGTCTTTTTTGTTCTCTTGGGGCCTGTTTTAGGAATCCACTCTATGCTTGTAGGGAAAAGAGTTTGAAAGACTTTAAAAACAGAAAATGAATGATAGAGAAGGTGACAGAGAATATTATAAAGTAGTTCTTCAACTGGGAATGTTCCATTGACTTAATCCAGGTTGGCCATCAGATTGCCTTGATAAAGCTTTCTTGGGGATATGTCACATGTAGCTGAGCAGAATGTAACAGCAACAGTAGCTTTAAAATCCTAGTGTAGCCCCTCCAAAGTGAAGAAACTTGCCAAGATTGGAATCTTAAAAATCTCCTCACTCCCTCCAAACTCTTAGATCTACACACAGTATCTTTCTGCTGATTTTTAAAGGCCTGAGCTTTGTCCCTACAGTGTTGGCTTGGGGCAGAGAGGAGGGTTGTTTTCTCTGAACATGATAAGGAACGGAGCGGGGCAAAATGGAGGCTCTGGCCTGTGATTGGTAGACGGAATGCCCTGGAATGCGGTTGGCCAGCAGCCCAGAATCCAGCACTTTGTATTTGTTTGTTTCTGGGAGACTGTGGTCTGGTGCTACTGTGACAGGAAGTGAGAAAGCTGGGAGTAGGGGAACAGAGAGGGCGATGTCTTTGTGGTTCTCCTGTGAAATCTCTTTGTCCTTGGAGAGCAGCTCTGCTACAGAGCTCTACTGAGAAGAGAGCAGTCTTTGTGTGTCTAATGGGTCTTAGAGCATCTAGCTACTCTGAGGGATTAGAGAGTGTGAATTCTGACTGTGGCCTTTTGCATCTTAGCACTTGAGTTATATAAATGGCCTTGATCTCTTAGCATTGGGAGCTTACTGAGTTTTGTGTGTGCCATTATTATTTATGGATTTCTGTGATCTAATTAAGAGAAGGAATTCTAGAAGGAGTCAGGTTTTAAATGTTCATTCACTGCATATATTGTAGGTTCCTTGTGGGTCTAAAAGGTACAGGAAGAAGTGGGTAATGCTGAAGTCTTTACATTTTAGGTCTCATCCTTCTTATTGACAACTTATTATATCAAAACAGACTTACCCTCTTAGTATTGTGAGTTACTGTCAAATCTTTGCACATAACTAAGGAATGGTTGGTATTTTCATGGGATTCTCCACCTGCCATCCCCATGTCTAGAGTGAAATAGCATGTGTAACATTCTCTGTTCTCCCCTCCCTGCTTTTCTCCCTTGTTTTGGGTTTTCCCTGCCCTCCATTCCAGCTGTGAAGCAGGCATCTCCTCTTACTTTATGCTTTGGGTGGCTAAGTCCTCAACTTCTTGCCAAGCTGGCAGGTCCCTGAGCACATACACAAACCCGCCTTTGATTGCCCAGGAGGACAGCTGCCCTAGAGGCAGATTGCTAACATACCGCCAGAACAATCCCTCCCCTCTGTTCTGATATTGGCTAGCACAATCTTTCATGCTTCTAGTTCCTTCTGTTTCTCACCCTAACCCTGATCTTTGCTTTAGGTGTCACATTAAAAATGAGAGTAGGAATATTTGTGATTAGCTTTTCTTTTCTTTTTTTTTTTTTTTTTGGTAGAGACAGAGTCTTTCTCGCCCTCGGTAGAGTGCTGTGGCGTTACAGCTCACAGCAACCTCCAACTCCTGGGCTTAGTTGATTCTCTTGCCTCAGCCTCCTGAGTAGCTGGGACTACAGGTGCCTGCCACAATGCCCGGCTATTTTTTTGTTGCAGTTTGGCTGGGGCCAGGTTTGTACCCGCTACCCTCAGTATATGGAGCCGGCGCCCTACACACTGAGCCACAGGCACCACCCGGGATTAGCTTTTCTTTCTTGTGATAGGGAAGTGATCAGAGAATGTGGCATGTAGCCAGATTTCTAGAGTGGGCTTGCCAGTGGAAAGGTAGGTGACTTGTACAAAGTAGTATCTCTTTTGTCCCTACCACTGGGTACTTAAGTAAATTCTTGTTCTTTAAAGTGAAAGCAAAACCCAGAGGTCTAGCTTGTTCCAGTCCATCTTTTCTTACTTCCTCCCCTCCCCACAAAAAAAGTTTACTTTGTGTTAACTTTTCTGTTGGAGCTATAATGACTCTTAACCACAGGAAGCATAGACATTTAAAACAACTTCCATTATAGCAAGAAGAGAGAACATGTACTTGGAGTAGCACATGTACATTTTTACCACTTACACTAGCTGATGACTTTGGAGAAGATAATACTTCTGATATATAGGTAGTCAGCTTACCCATAAAAAGAGGCCATTAACTTAGTGGGTATTGAAAGGACTATATGTGATAACCCTTAGGGGAAGATCAATAATTAACAATATACAACTTTTCTTCCCCTTTTTTCTTTCAGTAAGGAGAAACATTTCTTCCTGCTGTCTGTCCTGCATTTGAACTAGGACCTTAACATTTCTTGATTTCTTCCTAGATTTACACCTTGTCTCTCCTTATTGCTTGTCCCCAAAGGGAGCTATACTCTAAACTTGATGGAAGGGATGTCTTCTTGCACTTTTTAGGGGTTTGAGGATTTGGGACTGTGTAAATGTTACATGCTTTTATATTTTCCAAGTTATTTTCAAATGGCAGGCAAAAAGGTAGAAGGAATACATAGAAAGTAAGAGAATTTGGTGAGAAGCTGCCTTTTTAAAAAGGAATGTGAGCTCAAACAGTTGGGTGACCTCTAGTAAACTCAAAGGTTACAAGAACGTTTTTTTTTTTCTGGCCTAGGGTGTGGAAGATTATAAGGTGTCCTAGTTAATTTTAGGATTTTTCTTTTGCAAGGCTTTTTCTCATTTCCCATGGTGTACCTGACCTCCCTCTATTTTTCCCGTTCTTATAGGAAGGAGAAAGGCATTTGTCCTCTCCCCTTCCTCTAGTCTGACACCTCCCTCTGTTATTTTGCCCCTCCCTCTTATCTTTGTTTGCTTATCAGCCTCTCCCTAAAGCCTTGCTTTCTCCTTTTAAGGCCAGGTGAAGCACCTTTGGCAAGGTTGCAAAAAGATCCAGGTAAGTAAGTAACTCTGTGTGTCCTGAATCGCTCAGGATTGAGGGAAAATTCAGTGTTGTCTGTCCTGTTCCAGTGAAGGGCCTTGGAGAGGCACATGGGTGTTGGGGGAGGAGAAGGAGGCGGCCTGGCCTGAGAGATCAGAAGGACTTGTTAGACCAGTCCTCTGTGTGTGTCATGCATGCTCCATAGTGAAGCAGGTTTTGTTTCTTTCCTTACTCTTTCAGTCCTGGGCCCCTCCACTGGCTAAGAGCCACACCCTTCCTTTGCTTCAAAGCCAGCCCAGCACTTAGCCATTAATATGTTATGGTTTGGGGGTTCCCAGAATATTTGGGCGGGCAAAAGAGAGCAAGAAGAATGTTTTATCTGATCTGAATTTAGGAGAATGATGGTGGAGGTGTGTGTGTTTTTTTGTTTTTGTTTTTTTAATTTGGAGACAGTCTTACTTTGTCGCCCTTGGTAAAATGCTGTGGTGTCATAGCTCACAGCAACCTCAAACTCTGGGGCTCAAGCAATCCTCTTGCCTTGACCTCCTAAGTAGCTGGGACTGTAGGCACCCACCACAACCAATAGCCTGGCTATTTTTTAGAGATGGAGTCTTGGTTTTGCTCAGGCTGGTCTTGAACCTGTGAACTCAGGCAATCCACCCGCCTTGGCCTCCAAAGTGCTGGGATTGTATGTTTTATTTTAAAGTCCTTTTCTCTGACATTCCAATCAGGTAGAATGCACCACTTTTTCCTAAGAGGAGAGGGTGATTTGACTCTTTAATTCAGAGAAATTCATGGTGGACCCAGGCCCAGTTTTTTCTTATAAACGTAAGACTCCTTTGGTCAGCCTTTTAGGTACTCCAATTGGTGAAGCTGGGCCTAGCATGAAACAGATCCACAACGAAGCACAGAAACTACTAACACTAAGACAATGCCATTTCTAAAATATAGATTTTATGACTTTAGATCTTAATGAAAATCAGCTCAGGGAACTTGTGGTTAGTATGGAGGTGAGTCTTCCCAGGGACGTAAGAAATACTAGAATTGTTTGGCAGAGCTTCAGAAGGTAGAACATGAAGTGCAGTGGGACTGGGTACTTAGACTTTGGACTCTGGTACAAGAGCTGATAAGCCATAGAAAAACTGTTGACAAAATATATTCCTTTGATTTAGAAATGAAATGGCAGTTTTCTGTGTTTATATTTGTGATTGAACAAGAATAATTGCTTTGAATTGGGGGGAAAATGGTAGTAAAGGCAAATAAATGCTTTTTAGGTATCTGGAAGACCTACTTTCTGTCTTGAATGTTACCTAATATGGTTCTATATGTTACAGGTACTATATTTTGTTAATTGGGTTTCTGCAGTAGAAGGCTCAGTTTGCTTTTTTTCTCTTTGGAGACAGAGTCTCACTTTGTCTCCCTCACAGCAACTTTAAACTCTGGGGCTCAAGCGATTCTCTTGCCTCAGCCTCCCGAGTAGTAGGCACTACAGGCATCTGCCACAATGCCTGGCTGCTTTTAGAGATGAGGTCTCACTCTGGGTCAGTCTGGTCTCGAACTTGTGCGCTTAAGCAGTCGACCTGCCTAGGCCTCCCAGAATGCTAGGATTACAGGCATGAGCCACTTTGCCCAGTCCCTCAGTGTTTTTTTGTTTTTGAGACAGAGTCTCAAGCTGTTGCCCTGGGTAGAGCACTGTGACATCACAGCTCACAGCAACCTCCAACTGTCGGGCTTAAATGATTCTCTTGCCTCAGCCTCCCACGTAGCTGGGACTACAACAGGCACTAGCCACAATGCCTGGCTATTTTTTGGTTGTAGTTGTCATTGTTTGGCGGGCCTGGGCTACATTTGAACCCGCCAGCTCTGGTGGATGTGGCTGAGGCCCCAGCTGCTTGAGCTACAGGCACCAAGCCTTTTTTTTTTCTTTTCAGACAGGCTCTCTGTTACCTTGATTAGAGTGCAGTGGCATCATCATAGTTCACTGTAACCTCAAACTTCTGGGCTCAAGGCTATCTTCCTGCCTCAGCCTTCCAAAGTGCTAGGATTACAGGTGTTAGCCACCATGTTGGGCCTCAGTGCACTTTTTAAAAAAGCTATTTGAAATCCTTAGAATGAGATGGAAGTAGAATTTTCCTTATTGTTTTTAGAGGGAGAATATAACTTTATAATACTGATTTTGATTTTATGATGAATAATTAGGAAGAAAGGAAGATAGCTGCCTTTGGGACTGGCTGCATGCAGAAGATGAAATTTCTTTCCCACGATCCCAAAGATTGGTGAACTTTAGAGTTCACCCAGCCTATAGTTTTATATATATTACCTCTTTAAAACTAAACCCTGAAAAGTAATAGATATTGAAGCTTGTAGCGGTTATAACTTCTCTAAGGTCTCCTACCTAGTTTTTGGCTGAACCAAGACTTGGACACCCAGCTCTTTTGACTTCTAGTAAGCACAGTGGTTACGGTGTCAGCCACATACACCGAGGCTGGTGGGTTCAAACCCAGCCCAGGCCAGCTAAACAACAATGACAACTGCAACAAAAAATAGGTGGGCATTGTGGCAGGTGCCTGTAGTCCCAGCTACTTGGGAGGCTAAAGCAAGAGAATCGCTTAAGCCCAAGAGTTTGAGGTTGCTGTGAACTGTGATGCTATGGCACTTTACCGAGGGCAACGTAGTGAGACTCTTGTCCCAAAGGAAAAAAAAATTCCTATAGTTTATAATGCTGCTGGAAATGGAAAAAGGGAGGGGAACAAAGGGAGGGGGGTTTGTGGGGAGTCTGTGGTTTATTCAAAAGCCCTATCAACTGCACCAAAACTCTAGCCCCTGTAGCTGTAACCATATTAATAGCTTTCTGTGCGTGAAGATATACCATATATACTCGAGTATAAGCCGAAAACCCCCCGCACTTGGCTCAAATTTTGTGCTGGAAAAAAACTCGGCTTATACTCGAGTATATACGGTATTTCTAAGTACTTCACATGGATTGTCTTGTTTTATCCTCAAAACCACCCTATGTATTTTCACCTGTCCATTTCATAGAAAAGAATGCTGAGGTTTAGAGTGATTAAGTAGTACTTTGCCCAAAGCCATATAACTAATGAGCAATTAGTTATGACTAGGACTTGAAACTAGTCATATCCTTAAGTCTGTACTGTCCTAAGAATCATAATTCCAAGTTATATTTCTATAGTCAGTTTATAATAGAACAAATTATTCCAAGGACTACTTTTTCTTGCTTCGGGAATTTTTTGATGGTCTTTTAAAAAATGTATTTGTTTTTGAGTGAGAGCAAGTATAATCCATTTGAAAATATTAAGTGGCAAACCTGGAAAGATGCTGGGCTGGATTCAAAACTTTTCTGACTGTATCTGCCAAAGTTAATTAATGGTCTATAGCATAATCTTTTTATGATGCGTGTGGCATGGAGACTTATTTCCTCAATCAAGTCTCTTGAATTATGAGACTTTACTGTAGCTTGCCTAACAGCTTCTTTCTCCACCCAGTGTTTTGATTTTACCTTAGACTTTTTGTCCTGTTCTTTCACTTATATGTAGATAACTATACTGCAAAGAAAAATGGAAAACTTTTCTTTCCCTTTTTTCCTGTGATAGTTAGGAAGAAAGTTCTTAAAGGTTGCAGGGGAGAGGGTCTGGACCATTCATCTTGTGCTGCCCTTCTATTTGGACTTGACAGCATAGCCCGCTTTGGGATGACATAGACCTTGGTTTAAATTTAAAATTGGCTATTAAGTGATACCTTGGGCAATTTCTTCACTTATGAATTTATTTTCTTATTTGTAATAAATCTTCTTTAAGGTTGTCGTAAGGATATACATTTAAAACATTCAGGGCAGCACCTGTGGCTCAATGAGTAGGGCGCCGGCCCCAAATACCCAAAGTGCCGGGTTCAAACCCGGCCCCGGACAACTGCAACAAAAAATAGCTGGGCGTGTGGCAGGCGTCCGTGGTCTCAGCTACTTGGGAGGCTGAAGCAAGAGAATTGCCTAAGCCCAGGGGTTGGAGGTTGCTGTGAGCTGTGACGCCATGGCACTCTAACGGAGGGTGACAGAATGAGACTCTGTCTCTTAAAAAAAAAAAAAAAAATCAGTAGTTGTCAGTTCATTTTATATTCCGTTCTTTGTTGGTAATTAACTGCTAAGGCCTCAAATAAGGAAACAAGAAGTCATGGTAGATACGTAATGCTGTGATGAGTGTCAGGTACTAGAGAAGTGCCTTTTATCCCACAAATACGGTTTATGTGGGACCTCCTGGTAAATAGAGTTGGATTAGGAAACCAGCTCATCCGCTCTGTAGAACCCAGTTGTGCTCTTAATCAAGTTAATTTTATCTACTAGTTTGCAAAATAGTTTGCAGCTAAAGACATACCATGAAGTAATATAATCGGAAGATAGAAACTGACTCTTGAAACAACTTAATACCTCATATTTGTATAACATACATTATCTCACCTGATCCTCACAGCAACTCTGAGTTGGAGTTTGGCATCTTACAGATGAGAACAGGGCAAAGACTTACTGCCATTGTTGACGAGGGGTAGAGCTAGGACTGGGACTGTTCTCAGTTGTCCAGCTTCAGCTTCTGCCCTCTTTTGGGCAGCATATCTCCCCATGCTTTTGATCTAAGTTTCTAATCTCTTTCTAGTTAATTGTTCTGTATTTTCCAAAATAGGCCAGGTGGTCAGCTTTTATTTATTTATTTTTTCAGTGATAGGTTTATTAGATAGAAAGGAATACAGAAGATATGAAAGGCACCAGACCCTCTGGCAGAGTGGGGAGACCCAAGTGGGAAGTCCTCTAGGTGGTCAGCTTTACAGCCATGAAGATGGGGGATGCTGTTTCTCCAGATACTGCTTTCTGACCCAGAGCCCTGGGTATTTTTCCTACCTTCCTTTCTAATCTGCCCCATTGAATTTAAGTTGTGGAGGTAAAAATTAGCCATGTGTGGTAGAGTGAAAAACACTTTCTCTCAAGAGCAGGGAAAGTTGTCACTGTATGCCCCATGGTAGTGGTATTTGGGTTTTTATTAGCAAAGAAGATTATAGGGTGCAGATTGCTGAAGTGGTTACTGCAGTTCGGGTCTTATTGAAGCTCAGTAACTGGAAGAATCTCTCTTAGACTCACAGTCCTCTTGGTGTGGAAGGTTCATAAGTCATTCAACATAGTGGATAAGGGCAAGGGCTTAAAAAGAAGAAATCAAGATGAAGGGTAGCACTTTTTTTTTTTTTTTTAATAAGATATTTACTAAAGAAAGACCTTTGAGTGGTTTATTGGGGTCATGAGAAATGGCAGTGGGCTTTGGACTGAAAGGTAGAACAGGAGTTGATAAGTGATGTGAGAGGGAGGAATTTAGGCAAGTGCTACTACATTCTCTAAATTGAGGGACTGAATTAATTCAGGAGTTTATTGGGTACCTGCTTATAAGTTTCTTCTGAGTACTTTTGCTTGTTGAATGCCGCACGCACTCTAGGGCAAACGGGCCCAAGAGTTTGTGCTTAGTGGTACTCTGGGGAGCGTGGGAAAGGGAACTGAAGGAGAAGGCTCTGCCTAGGCCAGTCCCCACATGTTTTCCCCACTGCCACTATTGCAGTTGGTTTCTCAATGTCTTTGTGGGCATGCTGGGACTGGGCTTTGAGGTTTCTGCTGATGAGGTGGGAAAGGAGGGGGAAGGGTGGACATTCCAATAGCAACCTTCCCCCCTAATTTGGTTGCTGGAAATAGGCATAAGTGGATTTTTATCTGTATTATAACCTGTTATTGATTCTGTGTGTAAGTACAAGTATAGGAACACTGATAGTAGAATTCAAGTTGTTTTTTTTTTTTTGAGACAAAGCCTTAGTTTGTTGCCTTTGGTAGAGTGCCATGGCATCATAGCTCTCAGCAACCTCAAACTCTGGGCTCAAGGGATCTCCTTGCTTCAGCCTCCCAAGTAAGCTGGGACTACATGTGCCTGCTGCAACAACCAGCTATTTTTAGAGATGAGGTCTCACTGTGGCTCAGGCTGGTCTCGAACCTGTGAATTTAGGCAATCCACCTGCCTTGGCCTCCCAAGTGCTGGGATTACAGGCGTGAACCACCATATCCGGCCAGAATCCAAGTTTTAATGAAAATTACTTCCAAGGTCTGGGTATCTGAACTCAACAAAGTCCAAAGAGCATTTGTCACCTTAAAGAATTCTAAGTCATATTTTAAATTACCTTCTTTCATTCCTAATTGCCCCTTGCTCCTCTTGTTTTTATGTAGTGGGTATATTTTATTTTCCTCTGATTCCCATTTTTCCTCCAAATATTTCTGCAGCTCTCTCCTTCCTGCTTCCTCCTTGCTGTGGTGGCTGGGATGCTTCTTCCATGATTTTTTGACTCTAGACTGGCCTGTTCTCTGTGTTTAAAAAAAAAAAAAATCAGTTACAATCTTCTCTTAACAGGTGTGTATGGGAACAGGTTTGTTAAGAATAAAAAAAATCTTTTAAGTGCCCTTTTTCTTTGGGGGTTGAGAGGGTGGGGAATAGGGAAGATTTATTCTAAAACCTGCATTTCAACATTGTATACTTTGAATTGGCCATAAAATCTCCCATAGTTATAAGAGAAAACTTATTAAGGCCAATAGCATGACTATAATGCCTCTTTGTTTACTAGCCAACTTGCTGTTTATATAATAGGGGTATGAGAACCTCTTCATTTCTATCTATCTTTTATTGTAAATAGACTTGGATATCAACCATGAGTTGGAACAAGTAAAGGGGCAAAAAGATTATTTAGAGCATTCTGTAGGATTACAAGATACAGAAAGTTCTAGCCATTGACACTTAGAACTGTTGTTGTAAGGCAATTTCAGAGTTTGAGCCTAATACTCCTTTTCCTACATTCTAGAGAAGTGAAGGTTCTTGAAAATAGTGTCTTTTTACACATTGAGCTTTTTGTGTTTCTGTTGCTCTCTTGTCTGTGATAGTCAAGGCATACTTTTTGCCCTTGATATTGTTAGTGTAGTTTTAAGAAGTAGAAAGGCCCTTTTGTAAATGTATTATTATTATTATTTTGAGACAGAGTCTCAAGCTGTTGCCCTGGGTAGAGTGCCATGGCATCATCATAGCTCTAGGCATAGCATCATGGCAACCTCTAGCTCTTGGGCTCAAGTGATTCTCTTGCCTCAGTTTTTCTATTTTTAGTAGATAGGGTCTTACTTTTGCTCAGGCTGCTCTTGAACTCCTGAGCTCGAGCAATCACCTATCTCAGCCTCCCAGAGTGCTAGGATTACAGGTATGAGCCACTGTGCCCGGCCTTGTAAATGTATTATTAAACATGGAGGGGTGGCGCCTGTGGCTCAAAGGGATAGGGCGCCAGTCCCATATGCTGGAGGTGGTGGGTTCAAACCCAGCCTCAGCCAAAAATCACAAAAAACACACACACACACACACACAAAAACTAAACATGGAGGCCTTAATTTAGTTGCCTGTGTTTGGTGGCCATTTCTTCCATTCTTTCTCTTTTCTTTCTTTTTCATTTTTTTTTTCTTTTGACATGGGGCCTCATTCTATTGCCCCAGGCTGGAGTGCCATGGCATCATAGCACATAGAAACCTCAAACTCTCAGGCTCAAACAATCCTCTTGCTTCAGCTCTCAAGTAGCTGGGCCTATGGGTGGTGCCTGTGGCTCAGTGGGTAGGGTGCCGGCCCTATATACAGAAGGTGGTGGGTTTGAACCCCGTCCTGGACAAACTAACAAAAAATAGCCAGGCATTGTGGCTGGCGCCTGTAGTCCCAGCTACTTGGGAGGTCTAGGCAAGAGATTGCCTAAGCCCAGGAGTTGGAGGTTGCTGTGAGCTGTGATGCGTTGGCACTCTACTAAGGGTGACAAAGAGAGACTTTGTCTCTAAAAAAAAAAAAAAGGCAGTTGGGCCTACAGGCACCTGACACAATGCCTGGCTAATTTTTCTATTTTTATTAGAGATGGGGTCTCACTTTTGCTCAGGCTGGTATCTAAGCTCAAGTTATCAACCTACCTTGGCCTCCTGGAGTGCTGGCATTACAGGCATGAGCCACCATGCCTGGCCTGCATTTTAATTTAGCATTTAGTTTAGTACATTTTGCTGCCACTGCAGCAGTTTCAGTGTTACCATTTGGGAGAGATTAAGTAAGATCTCTACTGCTCCATTATCTCTAGAAGTGGCTTATCCCTGTAGGACAATGAGTGCTTGTCTGTACCATGAATTACAGCTTTCGTTGAGTTGATACAAGCAAATTTTTCTAGGGAAAAATACTCTAATTTGATGTCATGACTTAGCATGCCTCTTCTACCAACAGTGTAGAGATGAATCTATTTGAACCTTTCCTTTCAACAGTTATTTCTATTGGGTAGTAGAAGGGAGTATTGGGCAAAGGGCACTGAGCAGATACACTGGTGATGGGCTCCCAGGCTTGGTGGTGGCTTGCTTTCTGTACTGCAATAAAACCATGAGAGGGCATCTTTGGCTCTAGGATTAATAATTCACCTGTCTTCTCTGACCTATGACCTTTTCTCTCCTTTTTCTTACCCTTCCCGCTAGTGCGAAGTGAGGGGGGCCTTCTCCCTGCTTCCTCCCTCTGTGATCCACCTTCCTTTTTACCCTGCCCTGTGGCCGCTCCGCCCTTTACCTTCATGGACGACTCAGAGGTGGAGTCGACCGCCAGCATCTTGGCCTCTGTGAAGGAACAAGAGGCCCAGTTTGAGAAGCTGACCCGGGCGCTGGAGGAGGAACGGCGCCACGTCTCGGCGCAACTGGAACGCGTCCGGGTCTCACCACAAGATGCCAACCCACTCATGGCCAACGGCACCCTCACCCGCCGGCATCAGGTAACCCCTCTCTCCAACAGACCTGCAGGTAGGACTTTGGCTTGGTCACAGAGAGGCTATGATTCTTCTTGGGAAGCTATCCACCTCTGGGTGATGGGCTGTTCAACTGTCTGTGCTTCACAGTGAATCTTTTCAGGGGTGGTTCATGTAAATACTGATAAGAATATTGGTGCTGAGTTGGGTGGACTTAATTACTGGAAGCATCTGTCTGATGACTTCTTTTATTGGAGTATATTTTCTCTGTTGGGATTCAATTCTAGTAATGCTAGGTAGTATGGTTTGGAGCTGTACTCAGGTAACTTTTGTTTTCTTTGATTTTTTTTTTTTTTTTTTTTTTTGGTATTAAAAATACAGAGAAGTAAATGCCTGCTTAATGGCTGGGCACCTTGTGCTCTCAGCTCCAGTTCAGACTCCCTAATGGAATGGTCTGTTCTCAGAAAGTGTGGCAAGTGTCCGTAAATTGTATATTCCTGCTCCATATTGTCCTTGTGTGCTCTTTTTCTTGGCTGTGTTAGTCATGTTTTGGAGGAAGGGGTCATTAGTAATTCTATTGGTTAGGGTTGGACAGGGAAATTCATGCTGTTATTTAACCCAAATAACCACAGGAGCCAGTGGTCTCTGCGTTGGCTGACTCTTATGATGTGACTTGAGAAAGTTGGTGTTAGAAATGAAAAGGATCTTGTGTTTCCTCTGTTTTTTTTAGCCTGACTTTGCTGTGATGTAATTTGTCTGAGGTTTTATCTGTATGTGTGTGCGCTCACACGTGCGCAAGTGTGTGTGCATGTGCATGGTAGGCATTGCCTGATCGACAGCATCTTTAGAGGTCTCTGGGTGGAAACCAGAACAGTGTTCATATCATGATGGTCCTTTTCATAGATAGTTTAATTTTTAAGATAAAGTTCCTCATGCTGAGGAGCCTTGTAGTTGGGTGGGAGGTATCAGAAATGCAGACAAGAGAATGCCTGCTTAGTGGTTGGGCATCTTGTGCTCTCAGCTCCAGTTCAGACTCAACTAAGGGAACAGAATTCCAATTCAGGGATAATCAGGAATTTGAAGAAGGCTATGTTTTTGGAATATTCCTAGGATTTTTAGGTTGAAGATGATACATGAAAGAGAAAGATAGATTCTATATATCTGTAGATATGTATTCCTATCAAGATATGGATAGATTATCAAAAAGATACAAAAAGGGGGAAAACAAGACTGATCAGGCTTGGAGGTGGTAGGGAATTACAGGATTTAGTAAGTGTTTTCTTTCTTATTTTTAATTTCTGCCCAGCAATGAAACCACACCCTTCCTTCTTCCTGAAAGTAATGTTTAACTTCCTCTCCCTGCAGTGTTACACTGTCTATGTAATGGGGTTGGGGTGGGGGAAGAGTCTCCCCAAGGTAGCTGGATCTCACTGTGTTCTATCAAAAGAGGAGCAGGCAAATGTATTTTTATGTGGTATAATATCATGAGATTATTTCCTGCTGCTTCAGACAGAGCAACTTAAGAATGACATTTTGTAATGTATTCTGTGCCTCTAATAATTGGTGATGACAATGTTTTTTATGAGGGGACTTGGGGTACTAAGTGTCCTTGTATTTGAAAAGGGAGACTCATATGTCTTGCTTCTTTCCTTAAAAGTGCTGCTTGGAATGGGAGTTTCCAGTTGTAATAGAACATGAAGACTCATGGATCAATAAAGAAGGCTTTTGGAAACTCCCTACTTTAGGCTGTCCCACTTTCCTTATATTTTTAATGGCATTCCAGAAAGGTTAAGTGTAGGGGAGCTTATCAAAGCCTTTGTTATTTATTCAGCAAGTAGTTTTTGGCTGCCTATTATGTGCCAGGTACTGTTCAAGGCACTAGGATACATCATTAAACAAGACTGAACAACAACAAAAAAAAACAAAAACAAAAAACAAAACAAACAAAAACCCACCACCCAGAAAACTCTCTGTCCTCATGGAGCTTACATTCTTATGTTGCAGAGACCCAGTTTGCCAGAGTTCCAGTCCTGATTCCAATTTTGAGGAAAGTGCTAAGAAGTGATGTGGTTCTTTTATGAGTACTGACACAGGACTCCAGGCCACAAATATCTTCTTGAAAGCCCTTTTCCTGTTTGGAAAAAAGATCATTTATGTTTGATAGAGCAAAGGAAGGCCACAGAATGAATTCTCTTCTTATGGGCTGTGTTTCAGAACGGCCGGTTTGTGGGCGATGCTGACCTTGAGAGACAGAAATTTTCAGATTTGAAACTCAACGGACCCCAGGTAATTTTTTGGCTTAAGGCCTGGGTTGCTTCATTCATATCGTACTTCCCCAACCTATAAGAGAATGTTGGTGTCTTGTAAAGTTCCTGGCACATTATAAACGCCTGTTAGTTTCTTTCATTTAGGAAAATAAAGTGGAGTGCCAAAGTATATTATTATATGTGGTTTTGTTTTGGAATGAATTTGAAAGATCATTGGTCTTCATCACAACTCCCACCCATATGCCACTCCCACCCTACCCCCTTTAATCCTCAGTTACTGCATTTCTTTTCTAGAGAGGGGAAGCTTTTACATTGCAGAAACCCCTACTTAAAAACTGGCTGGTCTTGAGCGTTTAGGCAGTATCTGAAGAGTAACTAAACATAGGGCCAGTCAAAAGATGGCTTTTAGTGGGACTTTTGGTTTATCTTAAAAGTTCTTTATTTATTTGGTGTGCTGTTCTTTTGAAGGGTCACTCAAATGTAGATAAAACTACAGGAACACAGTTCATATTCACTTATTGACCAGAACTGGGAAGTTAAATCCTCTGTCTCTGTCACTCGTATGTTGTGTGGCTATAGTTAACTCGGTTCATGTTTGTTAAATGATTAGAACTGGGAAGTTACATCTATTGTCTTTCTGTATAAATTTAGAAGATTTATGAAGAGTCCCTGTCTCCAGCATCACTTATGCTTCTCATTAGGATGGATTGTTAATAACATATGTCTTAATAATAGCTTTATTCCTTTTTCTCTTTTCATATAGGATCATAGTCACCTTCTGTATAGCACCATCCCCAGAATGCAGGAGCCGGGGCAGATTGTGGAGACCTACACAGAGGACGATCCTGAGGGAGCCATGTCTGTAGTCTCTGTGGAGACCTCAGATGATGGAACTACTCGGCGCACAGAGACCACAGTATGCCAAGACTTTGTTATGTCTGGGAGTGTCTTCCTGTGGTTTCTATTAGGGGAGGGGTTAAGCACTTAATTAAGGTGACTGAAGGGCCACTGATCTGCCCGGATGGCCTAAGAAGATGATCTCTGGTCAGACAGAAAAGATAAAGAGAGATATGGGAAAATCTAATGGAATGGGGAAGAGAAAAGGGTGCAACAAGGTCTATAGTAGCTTCCTTTATAGGCACAGTTATTGCCAGGGCAATTTTCCTGCTTAGAGACTTCCTGTATGATGGAAAGAAAGATAGATGGCAGACTGTAAGCCATTTCTAGGTAAAGAGATCTAGAGGTGTAGGGGTTTCTTAAAGTGGTCTAATATTTGTTCACTTTCTTCATTAATTCTTTTTCTTATTTCTTACTTGAAGGTTAAGAAAGTAGTGAAGACTGTGACAACACGGACTGTACAGCCAGTCCCTGTGGGACCAGATGGGCTGCCTCTGGATGCTTCTTCGGTTTCTAACAACTATATCCAGACTTTGGGTCGTGACTTCCGCAAGAATGGCAATGGGGGAGCTGGTCCCTATGTGGGGCAAGCAGGCACTGCTACCCTTCCCAGGAACTTCCACTATCCACCTGATGGATATAGCCGCCACTATGAAGATGGTTATCCAGGTGGCGGTGACAACTATGGCAGTCTATCCCGGGTGACCCGTATTGAGGAACGGTATAGGCCTAGCATGGAAGGCTACAGGGCACCTAGTAGACAGGATGTGTATGGGCCCCAGCCCCAGGTTCGGGTAGGTGGGAGCAGTGTGGATCTACATCGTTTTCATCCAGAGCCTTATGGGCTAGAGGATGACCAGCGTAGCATGGGCTATGATGACCTGGATTATGGTATGATGTCTGATTATGGCACTGCCCGTCGGACTGGGACACCCTCTGACCCTCGTCGACGCCTCAGGTAGGCAAGAATTGGAGAAGAAAACAGTCTTTCTGAGACAGGGACAAGAGATCCTTTTCCTTCTACTTCAAAGAGTTTTTTTTTGGAGACAGAATCTCACTCTGTTGCCCAGGCTACATGAGGCTAGAGTTCCTAGCTCACACCAACTTCAAACTCTTGGGTTCAGGCAATTCTTCTGTCCCAGCCTCCCAAGCAGCTGGGACTATAAGTGCCCGCCACCATACCTGGATAATTTTTCTATTTTTAGTAGAGACAAGGTTTTGCTCTTGCTCAGCCTGGTGTTGAATTCCTGAGCTCAAGGGGTGGGGCCTGCTTTGCCCTCCCAAGTGCTAGGATTACAGGCCTGAGCCACTGAGCTTGATCAGCCTCTTCCCTTCTGCCACAGAGGCCACCCTGTTTTTCCTTTTTCTGATTTGCTTAGTATTGGCCTTCTATATCATTTTTTCATTATGAGAGTATTATGTTATAATTATAGAACACAATTTATGATGGTTATTGGTCCATGTCTTGTAGAATGGACTGATTTATTTTTTATTTATTTATTTTTTTTGCAGTTTTTGGCCGGGGCTGCCTTTGAACCCACTACCTCAGGCATATGGGGCTGGTGCCCTACCCTACCCCGGGCGTCGTCCCAAATGGAGTGCTTTTATGCCAAAGTTTCTGTTGCTTCTGGCTAAGATTTGACTTTCTGTTGGTGATAGGGTGCATCACAAAGGATCCTGATGCCCAGGGCCACGTCATACTCATTCCTGGGAATTTCTTCAGCTTCTGGTTTGGTTTTAAGAGCAGAATTGAGGGCCACACAGTGGCTCTCGCTTGTAATCCTAGCACTCTGGGAGATAGAAGTGGGAGATTACTTGAGGTCAGGAATTCAAGACCAACCTGAGGAACATAGTGAGACTCTTGTCTCCATAAAAACAAAAAACAAAACAACAGTTATTGGTTGTGGTAGCAAGCACCTATATTCCTAGCTACTCAGGAGGCTGAGGCAGAAGGATCACTTGAACCCACAAATTTGAGGTTGCAGTGAACTATAACAACACCATGTACTCTGGCCTGGGCAACAAAGTGAGACCTTGTCTCAAGCAAACAAAACAGATTGGGCAGTGCCTGTGGCTCAAAGGAGTAGGGCACTGGCCCCATGCACCGGAGGTGGCGGGTTCAAACCTGGCCCTAGCCAAAAACTACAAAAAAAACAAAAAAACAAAACAGATTTGAGGATTTAGGCTTTCAGAGTCAGAAGAAACAGTTAAAGGTAATGTAAGAACCTTCCTGTGGTAGTTTTAATCTCAAAGATAAAAACAAACCTTGACCTCACAAAGGCCCTGACACTTTATACTTAGAGTTTTTTTTTTTTTTTTTGAGACAGAGTCTCAAGCTGTTGCCCTGGGTAGGGTGTTGTGGCGTCACAGCTCACAGCAACCTTAAACTCTTGGGCTTAAGCGATTCTCTTGCCTCAGTGTCCCAAGCAGCTGGGACTATAGGCACCCGCCACAACGCCCAGCTATTTATTTATTTTTGGTTATGGTTGTCATTGTTGTTTGGCAGGCCTGGGCTGGATTTGAACCTGACATCTCTGGTGTATGGGACTGGTGCTCTAGCTGCTTGCCAAGCCTATGCTTAGGGTCTTATATTTGATTATAAAGTAAAGTGAGGATGGAGTCCTTGGGGGGAGGGAGTAAATTAGCAACATTCTGAAACTAAACAGCTACCTGGTCTATGCCTTTACTTCTTGTTCTTGGGGATTCATTGGTAATGTGAGTAAGGGAGTAGATGATGTTTGATATTTTATAGTTGGTTTGCCTTGTTGCCTTGAATGTTTTAGGATGTGGTCTACAGACTTTTTCTATAAAGTACCAGATAGAACTATTTTAACTTTTGTGGGCCATATATCATTTTTGTCGTATGTTATCATTATTTTTTTTAAATAACGTTTAAGCTACTAGGGAGGCTGAAGCAAGAGAATTCCTTGAGCCCATGAGTTTGAGGTTGCTATGAGTTATGATGCCAGAGCACTCTACTGAGGGTGACAAAGTGAGACTGTCTCAATTACAAAAAAAAAGGAAAATAGGGCGGTGCCTGTGGTTCAGTGGGTAGGGCGCCGGCCCCATATACAGAGGGTGGCGGGTTCGAAGCCGGTCCTGGCCAAACTGCAACAAAAAATAGTCAGGTGTTATGGTGGGTGCCTGTAGTACCAGCTACTTGGGGGCTGAGGCAAGAGAATCGCTTAAGCCTAGGAGTTGGAGGTTACTGTCAGCTGTGACGTCACAGCACAAGTGAGACCCTGTCTCGAAAAGAAAATATGCACATTCCTAGTTCTGGGGGTGTGCAAAAACAGGTTTGCTTGTGTACTGCCAACTCTGCTTTAGTATAGAGACAGTGTTTTCTAGGCAAAGAGAAATAATAAGAAACAAGAGAAGATTTATGATTGTCTTGATGGTAAGGGTAGCTTAGCAGCTATTGCTGAATTTCTCAGTATAGAGTCATGCTCATTTTTCTCATATATTGGGTAGCTTTGGTTAATACAGAACTGGGCTGGGCCCAGCGGTTAGAGGCCCCATTATGTAGCCTGAGTCACTCACCTTTCAGGTGTCTTGGATAGCTGATCCAACTCCCATGTGACTCATTTTTATTCTATAGGGGCACCAGACCTCAGCTGGTGCGACCTAGAGCACTGGTAGATAACAGCTATCACTGAAGCAGTCTGTCCAGGGTGTTGGCTCTATTGCCAGGAGCCTTTTTCTGACTTCCTCATTAGTAAAGAGTGATTGGACCCAAATGGGTGTGGGTGGCCAGGTCATTCTCTGCTGTCCGTAGCTGTTGTAGTTGACATGAATAAGAGGGGGTTTGGAGCCTGCCTGGTTCTTGGGTTTGTTCCAGGGTAACAACATTGGACTTAGAAACCTGCTTGGCTAGCAAGAATATTTGCTGCTTCCTGTTCCAGATCTAAAAGAGTAATACAAGGTCAAACTTAAAACAGTGAAGCAGTGATTAGTGGAAAAAGCACTGCATTAAAAGACCTTGGTTCTACCTGTATCTCTGCTGCTAGCTATATAGCCTCAAGCAAGTCATTTGAACTTTCTGGACACAGCATTGTTATTTGTAAAACAAAGGAAAGAATGTCCTGATCCAACCTATAAAAGAAGATACAAGATAGATTTTTCCGATTGACCAGAATTTTGGTTATGGTAATTGTTTTTATAATTGTTTATATTGAAGTAAAATAGAAGTAACCTGCCCGATACAGAGCTCTGAAAAACTCAATAAAGCATACTATTTATTGATAGTCACTGTTAATATTTTGGTGCATGTCCTTTGAGTTCTTTTTCTTATGCATATAAAAATACCCTACCTCCCCTCCCCCAGAATGGGATCTTATCTGATATACTGATTAGTAGCCTACTTTTTTTTTGGGGGGGGGGGGGTTCTCTGCCCTGGGTAGAGTTCTGTGACATCACTCAGCTTCCCAAGTAGCTATGTACAACTCTCTTGTAGTTCACAACGCCCGGCTATTTTTGGTTGTAGTTCTCTTTGTTGTTTGGTAGGCCTGGGCTGGATTCAAACCCACCAGCTGTGGTGTATTAGCCTCTTGAGCTACAGGTGCCGAGCCTAGTAGCCTACTTTTAAAACTTAGTTATATCACTTACTCATTACTCATTTTGTTTCAGTGGCATTTTAACATAGTCTTTTTTCCCCCTTTATCCATCAAAATCCTTGTTTTGTGGTTGATGTTGATACCTGTTAGGCCTTCCTGCTCAGGCCAACCTGGAGTATTTGGTGAAAGTAGGAGTTTATTTGTTTATTTGTTTATTTGGAGAGTTGTACACAATAGAT
This sequence comes from Loris lydekkerianus, assembly GCA_963574355.1. Lineage (NCBI taxonomy): Eukaryota > Metazoa > Chordata > Mammalia > Primates > Lorisidae > Loris > Loris lydekkerianus. Next base: position 61,732 of record CAUYPK010090165.1, read on the forward strand.
AATTCTCTCTCCTATGGGAGCCTTGGAGTGAGAGATAATGGGTCTGTCTCTTCCTTTCTAGTGTTTATGAATAAATTATAGTGTGACAGACTCACCCTCTAGTGGTTGTTGGTAGTACTGAAACAGGAAGAATTACATCTTGGTTTGACTTTTTTCTCTTACCTTCAATTACTTTGTCTGTTTCTAGTGGCTGGGCATACCAAATGTGGTGTTGGTTAGTAGATTCCATTTCAACAGAATTAGAAGTATTATCTTTAGCAATTGGAGGATGGAAATCATATCTGTGAAGTTTACTGGCTTAGAATGTTTACTGGCTGCATACTTGTTAAGGACCAGATGTGACCTTGGATGAACTATGAAAATTATTGTTGAAGTTTATACCCCATCAGTGCTAGAGCCAAGTCCATGTTATATGGTGTGTAGCAAGGTGTTTTTCTCTTTCAGTCTCTCCTTTATAATTTTCAAAATAGGATAAGGAGAACCTTAAATGTAAAAAGTATTTGGCTTGGTTACTATAGCACAATGGTTATGGCTCCAGCCACATGCACCAAGGTTGGTGGGTTTGAACCTGGCCCAGGCCAGCTAAGCAACAATGACAGCTGCAACAAAAAAATAACCAGGTGTTACGGTGGGTGCCTGTAGTTCCAGCTACTCGGGAGGCTGAGGCAAGAGAATCGCTTGAGCCCAAGAGTTTGAGGTTGCTGTGATGCCAGGGCACTGAACCGAGGGCAACAAAATGACATTCTGTCTCAAAAAAAAAAAAAAAGGTAAAAAGTATTTAAAGGTCTTAGCCCACTAACTGCTTCCTGTGTGTAAATGCCTCATTTCCTGTTTAGCAAAGGGTTTGCAAGAACTGTTCTCAGGCTTTGTTTACTGACTTCTATGGCATTGAGTCAGTTGCTTTGGTTAACTCACCTGTTTCAGGGTTTATTTTAATCTCTATACAGGAAAGGTAATAACTGTTGGGTATCATTCAAATAAATTCTAAGTAATCAAGGTTTGGTTCTTTGTTGTTAACCTCTTCGGAGTGTTTATTACTTTTCTTTTTTTATTTTTTCACCTGTTATTTTCTAAGCCGGTAAACTTCACAGAATAAGGTATTGTATTTAATTCCAGATGCCTTTACAGTTACTGTTTTTATTTTTCCTATTCCAATAAGGAAATTTGATTGGTATATCATTTCTGGAAAGGAGAGATAAGATTAATATATTACAGCTGGGGTTAATTCTGCCTTGAAGATGAAGGGTAATGGGAACATCCAGGAAGCCAGACTTAATGGCTTGATATATTTCTCTTTTCTCTCCTCTCTTTCAAAACTTTGCAGGAGCTATGAAGACATGATTGGTGAGGAAGTGCCATCAGATCAGTACTATTGGGCTCCTTTGGCCCAACATGAACGGGGAAGTTTGGCAAGCTTGGATAGCCTGCGCAAGGGAGGGCCCCCACCTCCCAACTGGAGACAGCCAGAGCTGCCGGAGGTGATCGCCATGCTAGGATTCCGCTTGGATGCTGTCAAGTCCAATGCAGCTGCATATTTGCAACACTTATGTTACCGCAATGACAAGGTGAAGACGGACGTGCGGAAGCTCAAGGGCATCCCAGTACTGGTGGGATTGTTAGATCACCCCAAAAAGGAAGTACACCTTGGGGCCTGTGGAGCTCTCAAGAATATCTCTTTTGGGCGTGACCAGGATAACAAGATTGCCATAAAAAACTGTGATGGTGTTCCTGCCCTTGTGAGATTGTTACGAAAAGCTCGTGATATGGACCTTACTGAAGTCATTACTGGTGAGTTATAGGCTTAAGGAAAATTGTTAGGTTTGGGTTACTATTACCTCCTAGAGATGTTTAGAGCTGGAGGGGTTTCTAGCCCTTTTTTTTTTTTTTTAATGTTTGGGATTTACTGAGGGAACAAAGAAATTAGGTTACATTGATTGCATTTGTTAGATAAAGTCCCTCTTATAATTGTGTCCTGCCCCCTGGAGGTGTGCCATACACCATGACCATCCCATCTCCCTCTCCCCCTTTCTCTACTCCCTCATTCCCCAACCTCTTAGCTTGTATTAGATCATCTACTACCTTCATATTAGAATGGAGTACATTGGATTCTTGTTTCTCCTTTCTTGTGATACTTTACTTAGAAGAATGCACTCAGTCTTTTTACTTTGGATTAAGTGTTGTGAACTGATGGCCTTTGGATTAGATCTGTCTTGCGATTTATTTGGATGGCACAGAGCTTTTAAACTTTTAAAGATAGGGTTGCCAACATTTAAAAGTCAGAAGATTTTACTTAAAATTTTGTAAATTGTGGGCCAGGCATAGTGGCTTATGCCTATAATCCTAATACTCTGGGAGGTTGAGGCAGGAGGATCCCTTGAGGTTAGGAGGTCATGACCAGCCTGAGCAAGAGTGAGACCTTATTTCTGCTAAAAATGGAAAAATTAACCAGGTGTGATAGTGTGTGCCTGAAAGGCAGGAGAGTGGCTTGAGCCCACACTGTGAGCTATGATACTGTTACTGTATTCTAGCTGGGATGACAGAGTGGGACTCTTGTCGCAAAAAATAAAACAATGAACTTTTTTTTTTTGATTTTTAGAGACAGTCTCACTTTGTTGCCCTCAGTAGAGTGCTTTGGCATCACAGCTCACAGCAACCTCCAACTCCTGGGCTTAAGTGATTCTCTTGTCTCAGCCTCCCGAGTAGTTGGGACTACAGGTGCCTACCACAACGCCTGGCTATTTTTTGTTGCAGTTCGGCTGGGGCCGGGTTTGAACCTGCTGCCCTTGGTATATGGGGCCCGTGCCCTACCCACTGAGCCACAGGCGCCGGCCCAGGCAATGAACTTTTAACAATGGATCTATTTTCCTCCTTGGTAGTGTTTGTTCTGAGCTGAGTGGAGCATGTGCTCTCTAATTTGTAATAATCTCTAATGCATTCTGTTAACTCTGACCAACTACTGCTATATAGGGAATTATCTCCCAAACATGGAACCTGTGTGTCAGTTGCTGTTTTCTACATTTTTATAATTTCTTTTGAGTATCTCTCTGTCTTGACCCACCTGTCTGGGCCACACTTGAGCTTCTGGGCCTTGTTGTATTTAGAACAGTAGTTATTCCGATCTTGGGTTTGCTCCATTATTATAAACCGAACGTAATTTGTAGAACCTAATCAGCATTTCATGAGAAGGAAAGAAAAAGAAGTAGGATGGACTGCTACTTTTCTGTTGCGGGTGACTTTTTTCCCCCAGAGGATATTTGCAGTATTGGAGATAATTTTGGTTGTCATAATTTGGGACACAAGAGGGGGTGCTACTGGCATCTAATGAGTAAAGAAAGATGGGGATCCACTAATCATCCACTAATGGACAGGACATCTCCCTCACTGACATTTATCTTGTCCAAAATGTCAGTGTTGGCCAGGCACAGTGTCTCATGCCTGTAATTCCAGTGCTTTGAGAGGCAGAATTGGGAGGTTCACTTGAGGGCCAGGAGTTTAAGAGCAACCTGTACAACATAATGAGATCCTGTCTCAAAAAAAAAAAATTAGCTAGGTGTAGTAGCATGTACCTGTAATCCTCTCTGCATAGGAGGCTGAGGTGAGCGTATAGCTTGAGCCCAGGAGTTCATGGTTATAGAGGGCTATGATCATACCATTGTACTCCAGCCTGAGTGGTAGAGTGAGACCCTATCTCTGAAAAAGGGGGAAAAAAAGATCAGTGGTGCTGAGGTTGAGAAATACAGTATAGATAGATCAGAGAGCATTACTCATAATAAGTATTTTACGAAACTTTATTTCATTATCTGTATGTTTGTATTGTGCTATAATGTGAAATATGTTTCTTTTTTCTTTTTTTAGAGACAGAGTCTTACTTTGTCACCCTCGGTAGAGTGCTGTGGCATCACAGTTCACAGCAACCTCCAGCTCTTGGGCTTAAGCGATTCTCTTGCCTCAGCCTCCCAAGTAGCTGGGCCTAAGGTGCCTGCCACAACACCTGGCTATTTTTTGTTGTAGTTTGGCTGGGGCTGGATTTGAACTCACCACCCTTAGGATGTGGGGCCAGCGCCCTACTCACTGAGCCACAAGTGCCGCCCTGAAATACGTTTCTTAGTGTGGGTCACAAATGAAAGATTGACTATCACTACAAGATAGACTAAGAAAAGAAATGATGCAGTAGGAGATTCTCTTTAACATTCTTCAAGCATACTGTCTTGGATGCTTTAGAGCTATCTGACGAGTTGTTTCTGTCAGGAACTCTTTGGAATCTCTCATCCCATGACTCAATCAAGATGGAAATTGTGGACCATGCACTGCATGCCTTGACAGATGAAGTGATCATTCCACATTCTGGTTGGGAGCGGGAGCCTAATGAAGACTGTAAGCCACGTCATATTGAGTGGGAGTCAGTGCTTACCAACACAGCTGGCTGCCTCAGGTACTACTAGAGACTTTGAGAATACAACGATTGAATTTTCGAGTACTGACTTAAATTTCCTTAAAAATGGTTAAAATTTGTTAGCCTGTTATCCAGGCTCCACTACTGTCTATATTACATACCATGGTTCCAACCTATCTTCCTGCTTTTGTCACCACTCCCTTGTATGTTCCACATGTACCCGTATCAGCTTGCTAGATGTTTCCCACATAGCCTCTTCACTTTTATGCTTCCTTAATGTTGTTCATCTGCTTTGGCAAATACCTATCATTTGTAAGGTCTGATCTAGTCCTGGGCTTGTGTGTATCTGTGTCCCTGTCCCTCAGTTATCTGGATTTCAAGTCAAATGGTGATAAACACAACAAAAGGGGTACAAAGGTGGGGTGTGTGAGGAAGGTCTGATCTTTATATGCTTCCTTGGTCGTGGATCTGCTGGCCTCAGCCTGGTTAGCCAGGAGCTTCTTGCGAGCCTTGTTTCCTTTTTTATCTTTATTTTTGTATTATTATTATTATTTTTTGAGACAGTCTTACTTGGTCACCCTCAGTAGAGTGCTATGACATCATAGCTCACAGCAACCTCAAACTCCTATTCTCTTGCCTTAGCCTTCCGAGTAGCTGGGACTACAGGCACCCGCCACAGCGCCTGGCTATTTTTTAGAGACAAGGTCTGGCTCTGGCTCAGGCTGGTCTCGAACCTGTGAGTTCAGGCAATCCACCTGCCTCGGCGTCCCAAGTGCTTGGATTACAGGCATGAGCCACTGAGCCCAGTCCTTTTTTTATCTTTTTGAAACTAAACTCAAGTACCTTTATTTCATGAAAGTTATCCTGATATTTTTTTCTTCCTATATCCTATAATTGTTGCAATATAGTTTTTCTCTCTTTGGAATATACCCCTATGTGCTCTGCCCCATTCCTGTAGCACAGTGGTTACAGTGCCAGCCATTTACACTGAACATGGTGGGTTTGAACCCGGCTCAGGCCAGCCAAACAACAATGACAACCGCAACAAAACGTAGTGGGGTGTTGTAGCGGGCGCCTGTAGTCCCAGCTACTCAGGAGGCTGAGGCAAGAGAATTGTTTAAGCCCAAGAGTTTGAAGTTGCTGTGAGTTGTAACGTCATGGCACTCTACCGAGGGCGACATAGTAAGTAAGACTCTGTCTCAATAAAAAACAAAAAAAACAAAAACTATTTGTATTTCCGTAGAAGAAATATCTACTCTGTCTTGAATTATTGTCATTGGTATGCCTTGTTAATTCCTACTCCTTTGAGTTATGAAAGTTCAAAAGTCAGGGACTATTAATCAGCTTTCTCTCAACTGTAGTGCTTATATAACAGGTATTCACTATTAGTCATGGTAAATAGAAAAGGTATTGAGGAAGCTCATAGATTTTTTTTTTTTTTCCCTTATTGAGACAGAGTCTTACATTGTTGCCCGTGGTAGAGTGCCATGGCATCGTAGCTCACAGCAACCTCAAACTCTTGGGCTCAAGCAATTCTCTTGCCTTAGCCTCCCCAGTATTTGGGACTACAGGTGCCTGCCACAATGCCCAGCTGTTTTTTGTTGTTGTTGTTGTTGTTGTTTGTTTAGCAGGCCCTGGCTGGGTTCGAACTCACCAGTCCCGGAAAATGTGACTGGTACCCTAACCACTAAGCTATGGGAGCTCAGCCTCATAGATGTTGAGGGATATTTTAGGGAGGATTTCTGGATTTGAGTCATCTTGAAGCTTCTCCTTATTTCCCGTCAGGAATGTAAGCTCAGAGAGGAGTGAAGCTCGCCGGAAACTTCGGGAATGTGACGGTTTAGTTGATGCCCTCATTTTCATTGTTCAGGCTGAGATTGGGCAGAAGGATTCAGACAGCAAGGTAAATTAATGTCTGAGTATGTGGTATCTGTATGTGGTATCTGTAATGCTGACCTGTCATCTCATGCTTTCAAATAATAATTAGATACCTATACTAGCCTCTACTCTTCTTATGTAGGAATTCAGCTTAAAATATATATATATATTTTTTTTGTGTGATTTTTGGCCGGGGCTGGGTTTGAACCCGCCACCTCCGGCGTATGGGGCCGGCGCCCTACCCCTTTGAGCCACAGGCGCCGCCCTTAAAATATTTTCTTGTGATTTTCCTTTATCTGTATTATTTTAAAGCTGCTTAGCTGTCTCCTAAGATCATATACTTTCTAAGTAATAAAAATAGTGACCCAGGTTTAAGGTCATACATCAAATAGTGGCAGAAGATAGTAAGTCCAGAGTTGGACTTTGCATTAGCCTGAGGGTACAAGGATTTTTGAGACGGTTAGAGTGCTTTAGAGGCATCCTCAGAGATTCTGAATTGGACTGTGCATGTGAGGATCAACATTTATAAACCGTGAACCATGGAAATGCATACTTACTGAGAAATCACAATAAGGCAGGGGTGGCGAACAGGTTTGACTACGCGCTCGGAGATCGCTCCTCAGAGGTCCCTCCTCAGAAGCAGCATAACAAAATCCAAACTTGGCAAAGAGCCACAGTATACAAAATAATGATACGAGGCAAAGAACCGCATTCATTTTGGCCGGGAGCCGCATGCGGCTCGGGAGCCGCGTGTTCGCCACCCCTGTGATCTAAAGACACATTCGGTAGCGTGTTAACTATACAAAAAAAGACACTATACAGTTTAAGAACAAATCTTACACAGCCTTACATTTCAATTTTTTTCTTTAAAAGGACTGAGTTGTGTGTGTGGGGGGGGTTAAATGTTTTTATAGACAAGAAAAAAAAAACTGCGCTAGAACCAACTTATTCATCATCTTCATCTTCCTCCTCTTCATTCTTTCATCTCCTCATCTTCCTCTTTTTCCTTCTTTTCTTGCTTTTTTCAGCCTTCATGACTCCCTTTTTCGCTGCATCGGGCTTTCCTTTAGCTCGGTATGCAGCAATATCCTTTTCGTATTTCTCCTTCAGCTTTGCAGCCGTCTTTTCATCAGGCTGCTTGTCCTCCGCAGCAGTGTCACTCCACATCTCCCCCAGCTTCTTTGCAACATCACCAATGGATAGGCCAGGATGTTCTCCTTTGATTTTTGGGCGATACTCAGAACAGAACAAGAAAAAGGCCAAAGGAGGCCTCTTGGGTACATTGGGATCCTTGAACTTCT